>PVKM010002084.1:0-68603 GCA_004027735.1 Carollia perspicillata | reverse complement strand
CCTCCATCTTGGCTGGAAGTCCTCTGTCTTTTCATCTTCTTATGGACACAAATCCCATCACATGCACTTCACCTTTATGACCTAATTGCCTCTCAACTGCCTCAGCTTCAAAAGACAGTAAGACTTCAACATATGAATTTGGAGGGATACATAAATATTCAGCCCATAGCAATGAGTGATGTCCTGTAATATCTGCCACCCAGTTGATTCCCAGGATTGACTGAACCATGTTAGTTGTTGAGGTGGGTATCCCCTTCCTCCTGGTTATATCAACAATATATCTTGGTAACTTGTATCTTCTGTATAAAGTAAAATATAGTATGATATTTTCCAGACCTCCTGACCTTTTCCTTGTTGCCCCTTGGATCCTATCTCTCCACCCTCTGTGTGGAAGACTTTGCAGAAACTATTGCTATTTCTATAGCAGTTTTTTTTCTTATTTTTTTCTGAAGTAGGACCCAAATGGATAAGTACAACAGAGAAATCATGTCCACCTAGATGTGTAGGACACATTCCCTAATGGAACATTACTTAGTCATAAGAAAAGATGAAATACTGCCATTTGTGACAATATGGATAGATCTTGAGGATATTGTGATAAGTGCAATAACTTTGTCAGAAAAAGCTAAGAACTGTATGATTGCACTCAAGTGTGAGAAATAAAACTGAAACTTGTGGACACAGACAGCAGTGTGGTGGTTACCAGAGGGAAGGGGGTGGTGAGTTGTAGGGGTGGATGGGGCCTAATGTGTAGTGACAGAAGATGATTTTACTGTGGGTGGTGGGCCCACAATGCAATATACAGATCATGCTCCATACAAATATATACTTGAAACCTATATGATCCTTTTAACTAATGTCACCCCAATAAATTTAATAAAAAAGTTTTTAAAAGTCTCTCAAAAAAAAGTAGGACAGGTTGTCAAAGGGAACAAAATTCAGATTAAATCTTTATCAGTTAAGACCCCAGTGGGATCCCCAAACACTCTATGACAGCTTTTCTTGCATTCCTGGAAGTGTTATATTTCCTTTTCATAAAAATGACATGAGAGGGGAAAAAACCCTCTCATGTGATGAGATCTAGGAAAAACTTATAAAAATGGTACACAGAGAGTCAAAAGACTTACATAAAAAATCACATCTACAATTTGGAAATGAACTCTGAACCTTTATTAAGAGTACTCAGAGTATACTAATTATGTGCATCAAATCTGTTTTCCTAAACCATCAACCTTTGTTGTCATATGATGAGGTTTGGGATTCAGGGACTTTGGTTACTATGACATCAACAGCCACTAGTTGGTAAGTTCCAGTATATTTAGAGTGATTGTTCTTTTAAATTTTGGAATGTCAATAGAATGGATAGAGGTATTACCTGACTATTTAGGATTTTTATAAACTCCATGGACTTTCTCCAGAAAACTGTAAATACACAGATATGTACAAAATTTAGGATGGCATTGAGTAAATTTATGGAACTACTGGACTCAGATTTTTTACAGTAACTTGTTCTTTGAATCAGTTTTTCTACAAGTTATTGAGATGCCTAGATTGATGAATCTCTAAGAATAAGTAAGGAAGGTTTTTGGAGAGCATATGACATAGTAGACAAAACAAATCCTTTTTAATAGAAGGCAAAATACCTCCCTTTGTAGATTAAGTTTGGCCTAATGTCATGGTGTAGTTTCTCCGGGCTTCATTGCCATCGTTAGGTTATCAATTTAAAGTAAGAAATTAAAATTTTAATACAAAGTTAACTTGTACTCATGTGACAGTTATATTATTCAAACTTCATGAAATGTCAATTTTTACAAATAATTTGTCTTCTTTTTTCAGAATCATTTATTTACCTCTTCTCATGATTAGTCTGAAGTGGGGAATACATTCTCTTATCAAGGCCCATACTTAGAAAGTATTACAAAAGAATTTCTAGTAATGTCTTATCTACTTAGTTCCAAAATATAAAAGATGTTTTCTGTTTGACCTATAGATCACATTGCAACTTGTCATACAGCATCTGCAAGCAGAGATGGAATGAAATACGAGTACCAGTTCCTGCTGAATGACTTGACAAGGTTGCATGTTGTGCTCATGGAAAGTAATAAAGAATGGAGGCAAAGTTTAGAAACAAATAGTAATGCAATTAAATAAACTTTTCCAAAAATATTATAAGAAAGGGACTAGGATTCTTTATTTTGTCCTTTATGTAGACTTGGCTGCACTTTTTTGAAACCATCTTAACACATACGAGTTCTGCCCTGAAGGTATCCAGCCACGTAATATGAAAAATAGAGACATTTACTGAAGAACATAAAAGGTACAAGACACATTGTCCATAGGAAAATGACTCCCCAGTCCCCTTCAAAGTAGGCACCTTGGGACCTCACACAGTGCTCCCCATCAGCTGCCCGATTGTATTTCTCTGAATCTCATCAATGGTCTGAAATCTCTTCCCTTTCAAAGGTGACTTTAAGTTTAGGAAAGCTCAGAAGTTGCAGGGCACCAAATCTGGGCTGTGGCAGGGCTGAGTCACCTGAGTGATTTGATGTTTTGCCAAAAAACTCTGCACCAGATGTGATGTATGAGTGAGTGTGCTGTTGTTCGTAATGAATCTGCCAATCACCAGTTGCCCATAGCTTCAGCCTTCTGAATCATCTGAGTAATTTCCAAGGAGGAATGCTCAAATTTAATGCTAAATTTGATGCAAATTCATTGCTGTAATTGCTCAGTCATTTTGAATGTGATGGCCACACAGTACACATCCTCACTCAATGGCATCTACTGCCCCTACTGACTAGTACAGTGATGTTGTCACTCTTCACGCATGCGCATTCCAGCCCACTCTCCTTGGCTGCCAGGTTACATCGATGTTACACAAATCATTCTTGCCATTTTATCAATAGCTGGACTTTTTCTGGACAGACTTCATACACTTACCTGTATTGAATCAATATAACAGCTTAAGTATTTTCTTCTCAGGTATATTCATAAATTGTAATTGAGAATGATATATTTTTTTTTCATAAAATGTAGTTGAACAGACATAACCCTTAGAAGAACACAGGATCCTTTAGCTCCCAGTATTTTTACTGATTGCCTATTCACTCCTATTGTTTCCTTTTATGCACAGAAGCTTTATAATTTGATGTACCTCACTTGCTTATTTTTGCTTTTATTGCTTTACATTTGGTGTCATATCCAGGAAATCATTGGCAAGACCAATTTTACGAAGACTTTCTCCTAAGTTTTCTTCTAGGAGTTTTATAATTTCAGGTGCTACAGTGAAGTCTTTTAGCCACATTGATTAGATTCTTGTGTGTGGCATAAAATAGGGGTCAAATGTCATTCTTTGTATGTGCATTTCCAGTTTTCCCAATACCAAATGAAGAAGCTGTCCTTTCCCCATTATGTAATCTTACACCCTTATTAAAGATCATTCCATTATATACACACAGGTTTGTTATTTGGGTTTCTATTTTGCTCCACTGGTCCATATGTCTGTCTTTATGTTAGTACTATACTGTTTTAATTACTGTACCTTTCTAAGATTTGAAGTCAGGAAACATAATACTTCCTGCTTTGTTCTTTTTTTTCTCATGGATGCTTTGGCTATTTGGTTTCCATTGTGTTGCCATATGAATTTTAGGATTTTTAAAATATATGTTTCTTTAAAATGTAATTGTAATATTGATAGGGATTACATTGAATCAGTAGATTATGTTGGGTAGTATGGGCATTTTAACAATATTAAGTTTTCCAAACCATGAACATGGGATGTCTCTTCATATATTTATATATTTAGAAAATGTTTTCAACATTTAAAAAAAATTTTAGTGTAGGCATCTTTTACCTCATTGATTTTTTTCATTCTTTTTAATGCTATCATAAATGGGATCCATTTTAATTTCATTTTCAAATGATTCATTGTTAGCGTATAGAAGTAAAACTATTTTTTCCTGTGGATTTTATAGCCTGCAACTTTACTGAATTTATTACTTCCAACAGTTTATTTTTTTTGTTGTGAAACTGTTAGGATTTTCTATATATAAGATCTTGTCATCTGAACAGAGATGTCCTTTTACAAGTTTTTCTTCAATTTGGAAGGCTTTGATTTCTTTTTCTGGCCTAATTGCTCTAAAGTAGGGCTTTTAGCCCTATGAAGAATATAAGGTGTGAGAGTAGGCATCTTGTTTTATATCTGATCTTAAAGATATAGCTGTCAGTTTTCCACAGTTGAGTATGATGTTAGCTATGTGCTTTTCATATGTTGAGCAAGTGTCTTATTCCTAGATTTTTTAATGTTTTTATTATTATCAATAGACAACTGGATCAAGATGTGATACATGTACACAATGAAATATTACTCAGCCATAAAAATGAGTATAATTTTACCATTTGCAGCAACATGGTTGGACCTGGAGTGTATTATGCTAAGTGAATCAAGTCAGTCAGAGAAAGACAAATATATGATTTCAGTTATATGTAGAATCTAGAGAACATAATAGTTGAACAAACAAAACAGAAACAAAACAAAACAGAAAAAGGCTCATAGATACAGAAAAAAACTGAAGGCTGCCAGAGGGGAGTGGTAAAGGGGACTGGGCGAAAAAGGTGAAGGAATTAAGAAGTACAGATTGGTAGTTACAGAATAGTCATGGGGACAGAACATACAGCATAGGGAATATAGTCAGTAATATAATAATTATAGTCAATATTTTAATAATTATGTGTGTTGCCAAGAGGATACTAGACTTAGTAGGGTTATCACTTCCTAAAGTATATAAATGTTTAACCACTATGCTGTACACCTGAAACTAATATAAAACAATATTCAATATCAGTTGTAACTGACAAAAAAGCATTGAATTTCATCACATGCATTTTTTTGTATCTTGAGATGATCATGTGAAGTTTATCCTTTGTTCTATTAATGTGGTATATCAAATTCATTGAATTTGATATACTAAAATGTTCTTGCATTCCATGAATATATCTCACTTCATTATAGTGTATGATACTTCTAATGTGCTCTTGCATTTGGTTTGCTAGTAGTTTGTTGAGGATTTTCTACCTATGTTCATCAGAGATTTTAGCCTACAGTTTTCTTGCAGTGTATTTTTCTGGCTTTGGTATCAAGTTGAATGTTGGTCTTATAAAAAGAATTTGGAAGTACCAGTTTCCCCTGATATTTGAAGGAGAGCCTTTCTATAAAACCTTTGTAATTCAAAGTGACATAAAGTGAAAAAGAAATTATCATTCATTTATATGGCAAATAGTGGGTATTCCTAGACCTGAAATTTAACAAATATAATCATTCACCATGATGGAAATGCTTAGTTATATCCATTTTATGCTAAGTGTAATACTCTTCCAAGTTCTCTTAGGCTTTTCTGAAACCTTACAACACATCTTGCTAACAGATAATTGTTTTATCTTAAAACAATTTAAGATAAATCACAGATGCCCACAAAAACATTCAAAGCTATAGCAGCTTGGTGTTGACATACTGCATGTAGTTCCTTAGGAAGGAGATTGGCTATTCCCTTGTCACTGAGACTGATGTACAATAATGTTTCACTGCAGAAAAAATGCTGAACACTATCCTCACTTTTCACCTTTATTTGAAAAAGTAAAAATCCTCTTTGGATTTCATTTGGCTGGCCAAAGCAAAGACTAATGTAGGTCTTTCGTAAAAAGGAAACTGGTATAATGAGAACTTTCAAATAGTGGAAAATACTTGTATTCCTTCCTCTTCAATTGTTTGGAAGAGTTTGAAAAAGAATGATGTTAAAATATATGGTATAATTTTCCATTGTAGCCATCTAGTACTGGAATTGGATTTGTTAGATGTTTTTTTGCTTAATGATCCCATTTCCTTACTAGTTATAGAACTATTCAAATTTTCTATTATGATTCACTCTTGAGATGTTTGTTTCTTGTAATTTATCCATTTCTTCTAGGTTATCCAATCTGTTTATGTATAACAGTTCTTGGCAGTGATTTAAACCTTTACGAGAATTATTCTTGATTTTATTTGTAAGAATCTTTTCTTTTGTTTCAAGTCTAGCTAAAGTTTTATCAATTTTCTTGATATTTTTATATAACTGACTCTTTTTATACTTAAAATCTTTTCATTATAATTTACATTCAACATTATTTTGTATTAGTTTCAGGTGTATAGCATAGTAGACAATCATATACTTTAGAAAGTATTCCCTCTGATATTTCCAGTACCTACCTTATAACCAGCTCTTTTTTTAAATCCACACCTGAGGGGTTGTTTATGGATTGGAGAGAAAGAGAGGAACAGAGTAAGAGAAAAGGAGGAGAACGAGAAAGAGAGAGGCAGACGGACAGACAGAGACAGGGAGACATCAATGTGAGAGAGAAACATTAATTCATTGTCTCCCGTATGCACCCCAACCAGGGATTGAACCTGAAACCCAGGCATGTGCCCTGAGCAAGGATCGAACTGTTAACCTTTTGGAGTAAGGGACAACACTCCAATCAATTGAGCCACCCAGCCCAGGGTATAAACAATTTTTAATTTTGCTGATTTTTATATTGTTTTCCTGTTATCCTTTTTGTTTACCTCTTGACTCATATCTGTTATTTTCTTCCTTCTACTAACTTTGAAATTAGGTTGTTCTCTTTTTCCTACTTTCTTCATGTGTACATTTAGATTGCTTATTTTATTTTATTTTATTTTTAAATCTCTTTACCTCTATAAAATTGCCTCTTGGTACTCCTTTCAATGCTGTCCATAAGTTTTGGTATGATCTATGTTGATTTGTTTTTGTCTCAATACATGTTCTAATTTCTTTTTTAAATGTCTCCTTTAACTCATTGTTTTTTCAAGAGTGTGATGTTTACTTATTAAATATTTGTGGATTTTCTAGTTCTTAATTGGCCTATTGATTCCTAGTTCAAGTACATTGTGGTTAGAAAGGATACTTAGTGTGATTTCAGTCTTCTTAAACAACCCAACACTGCACACAAAACTAATAATAATAATAAAATAAATTATTTTCAATGATTGATCCACAAATCCAAGCATAAATGTGGGCCAGAGAAGAAATACAACTTCTCAGCCATTTCTAAGCATGTTGCTTTGCCCAAGAAAGTGGGTATAAAAATGTGTTTTATAGAATTCTATATTCAGTGTAATTTAAAAAATAAAGTTAAAAGAGAATATTATTTTTTTCCCTATTTATTATTGTTCAAGGACAGTTATCTCCACTTCTCCCCCATAACTCCCCCTGCCGCACCCATCCCTACCTCCCACCCTCAACCCTACACCCCTTTGGCTTTGTCCATGGGTCCTTTATACATGTTCCTTGACTACCCTTTCCCTTCTTTCCTCCATTATCTACCTTCTCCCTCCCTTCTGGTCACTGTCAGTTAAAAGAGACATTTTAAGACAAAAAAGTAACAGCCTATTGTGCACAGATCTACACTACATAAAAAATTAAAATTTCTGAACTCTAAAACAATTGATCTTGGATTGAAGCAGGAAATATAAAGAAAAAGTGAAGACTACTGAAAGAAAAAACAGATGATTAAATATAAATTGAATACTGTGGTGGCATAAGACCTTCCTCCTTTTTGTCCTCCCTTTTCAACAACTACTTAGGCATCCATCCACAAACAAAAGTGCCTCTTTGGGAGTTTTAAGATCCAGCACCACCTGTGCATCCAGTAATAGGTACACAGATCTCAGTAAGTGTTACAGAACCGTCAAGAGCCAGTAATCATGACACAATACCTGCTGGTGGTAGGTAGGAAAAACCTGGAGAGCACTGACTTAGGCAGACACTCTCAGATTATAAAGACTTTGAAAGCTCTGGTCTCACTGTGGGGAAATTCCAGCATGCTATTGGAAGAACAAGAACAAGAATAACAACAAAATACAAGTGTGGATGCATTAGGTAGGGTAAGAGGAACTTTGCAAATGCTTCTCTTCCACAAGATGAGACACAAAGCAGGACTGAATTAGGTGGGAGTTGCCTCTCCACAGAGGACATGGGTAGTAGTGAGAGAGTGCCAAGCTGACCCAGCTGTACAATACACTGGTGAAGAAACCGACTTCATTCCAGCAGCATCCAGAGTACTGACTGGGGGAAAGGAAGATATTGGGAAAGAGGCAGATGAGAATACCAAAGGGCATTAAAGAGATGTGTTTACTGCAGATGTTATCAGCTAAAAATCGATTGTTTTACTTTTTAAGAAACATTTTATTTATTTATTTTTAGAGAGAGGGGAAGGGAAGGAGAAAGAGAGAGAGAGAAACATCAACTGTGGTTGCCTCTCACACGCCCCTTCCTCACTGGGGACCTGGCCCACAACCCAGGCATGTGCCCTGACTGGGAATCAAACCTGTGACCCTTTGGTTCACAGGCTGGCGTTGAATCCACTGAGCCACACTAGCCAGATCTGATTGTTTTACTTTTTAAAAGTTTTATGTAAGCTTAATGGTAATCATAAGGCAAAAACTTAAAAAATGTTCTAAAAAGTTAAAAATGGAGAAACAGTATACTTCTACAGAAAATAACCAATATACAATGGTAGGCAGTAACAGAGGAAAAAAGGTTACAGTGATAAACACCTACATTAAGAAACAAGATCTTAAATAAACACCTTAACTTTTCTCAAAGAACTAAGAAACAATATAACTACAGAACGGCCAAAAAAGCAAGAAATAAGGTGGCAGTGGTAAGCCCTTACATAATAATTACTCTTAATTTAATGTTTTAAATTCACCAATCAAAAGGCAGAGAGTGGCTTGATGGATTAAAACCAGCACTCAACAGTATGCTGCCTAAAGCCTATCCACTTCAAATTCAAGTACAGGAAGCCTCCTTTAGATTTTTTTAGCATTATGCTAAGTGAAACAAGCCAGTTAGTGGAAGAGAAAAACTGTATGTGCTCACCTTGTAAGTGGAACCTAATCAACAAAACAAATAAGCAAGCAAAATATAATCAGAGACAGTGAAATAAAGAACAATCTGACAGTAACCAGGGAGGAAGGAGGAGAGGGATAATGGGGGAAAATAGGGGAAGGGCCCTCAAGGAACATGTATAAAGGACACATGGACAAAGTTTCCTTTAGATTTAACTGCAATCATAGGCTCAAAGTGGTAGGGTGGAAATGATGTTCCTTGTAAGTGGAAACAAAAAGAAAGTGGTGGTGGTGGCTATACTTATACAGAATAGACTTTAAGCAGAAAGGGTAACAAGGCACAAATATCATTATATTGTGATAAAGGGCTCAATTCATCAATAAGGTATAAGAATCTTAAATATATTTGCACACAACATGAGAACGCCTCACAATACTAAGCAAATACTACTAAGTCTGAAGGGAAAATACACATCATATTGACAGTAAGGGACTTTGGCACCTTACTTTTAATAATCATAACTAATCCAGGCAGAAAATCAAGAAAGAAACATTGGACTTGAACCATGCACTAGACAACTTAGACCTAACAGATATTTATAGAACATTCCATCCAACAGCATTAGGATACACATTTTTTTAGTGCACTTTAAAGTGTCTCCTGGATAGTTCATATGATAGTCCACAAAACAAGGCTTAGCAAATTAAGAAAATTGAAATCATACCAAGTATCTTTTTGACCACAGTGTTATGAAAGTAGAAATCAACAACCAAAGAAAAGCTGGAAAATTTAGAAGCATGTGGAAACTAAACAATGTACTCCTGAACAACCAATAGGTCAAAGAAGAAATTAAAAAGGAAATAAAAACATGTCTTAAAAGAAATGAAAAGAGAAACACAACACACCAAAACCTATGGGATACTACAAAAGCAGTTCTGAGTGAGAAGGTTACAGTGATAAACACCTACATTAAGAAACAAGATCTTAAATAAACACCCTAACTTTTCACCTCAAAGAGCTAGAGAAAAAGGAACAAAGCTCAAAGTTAGTAGAAGGAAGGAAATAACAGAGATCAGAAAAAAAAAATAAATGCCATAGAGACCAGAAAAACAATAAAAATCCCCCCAAAAGTAAAAAGTGTTTTTTTCAAAAAGATAAAATAACTGACTTTTAGCTAGAATAGCTAAGAAAAAAAGAGGACTCTAATAATAGAATCAGAAATGAAGGGAAGACCTTACAACTGATACTACTGAAATACACAAGAGACTACTATGAATAATTAAAGTCCTTATATGCCAACAAATTGGATAACCTAGAAGAATTAGATAAAGTCCTAGAAACATAAAACCTACCAACAGGAAATAGAAAATCTGAACAGACTGATGATGAACAGAAGACTGAATCATTAAAGAAAAACTTCCCAACACAGAAAAGCCCAAGATCAGATGTCTTCATTAGTGAATTCTACCAAACATTTAAAGAATTAATGCCAATCCTTCCCAAACTCTTTCAAAAATTGAAGAGAGAGACACACTTCCAAACTCATTTTTTGAGGCCAGCATTACCCTGATATCAGGCCAGATAAGGACACACACACCAAAAACAGACTAAAGACCAATACCCCTGATGAACATAGATAAAAATATTCTCAAGAAAACACCAGCAAACTCAATTCAAAGATACCATTAAAGAATAATACAAAATGATCCAGTGGGATGCAAGGATGTTTTTACAAAATATGTTTTTCTTGATTAAAAACCCTCAACAAATTTGGTATAGGAGAAAGAACTGCAATATAATAAAGGTCATATATGACAAATCCAGAGCTAACATTATACTCAATGGTGAAAAAGAAAAGCTTTACCTCAAATAAAAGAAATAAAACAATGATGCCCACTTACACCACTCTTATCCAACATAGTATAAAAAGTCCTACCTTGAGTAAGTAGGGAACACAAAGAAATAAAAGGCATCCAAGTTAGAAGTGAAAACACAAGTTAGAAAGGAAACCACCCACTCCCATATTGAAAATGGTCTCAAAATTCTTATAAACATAAGGAATGGGAGAAAATGTTTACAAACTATATATTAGGTAAGAGGCTTATATCCAAAGTATATAAAAATTCATATAACTCAATAACAAAAATAAAGTCTTACTAAAAATGGACAAAAACTGAATAGACTTTTTTAAATGCATCTAAACAGCCAACAGGAATATGAAGAGATGCTCAGCATCACTATTATCAGGGAAATGCAAATCAAAATCACGATGAGATGACTTTCATCAAGAAGACAAGAGAATACAACTGTTGACAAAGATATGAAGAAAAGGAAACCTTTGTACATTATTTGTGAGATTATAAGCTGGTTCAGTTGCAATGGATAAAAGTATGAAGGTTTCTCAAAAAAATTAAAAGATACAACTATTATATGATCCAGTAATCCCACTTCTATGGCTATATCCAGAGGAAAAGAAAACAGGAAATCAAGATATGTTTTTGATATGCTATGTTTATTGCAGCAGTGTATTAAATAAAGAAGATATGGTAACAACCTACATGTTTATCAATAGATAAATAGGTAAAGGAGATATGAAAAGAGAAAGATAAATAGTTATATGTGGGATCTAAAATAGCTGACCTAGTAGAAACAGATAATAGAATTTTGATCAACATGAACTGGGGGTGGATGCATTGCAGAGATGCTATTTAACGGTACAAACTTGCAACTAGAGGACAAGTTATATAGATCTAATGCACAGCACACTGATTAAAATCTACAAAAATGTACTACTTTTTCAAAATTAGTAACCAACTGCCCTGGCTGGTGTGATTCAGTAGATTGAGTACCAGTTGATGAACCAAAATGTCTCTGGTTAGATTCCCAGTCTGGGCACATGCCTGAGTTGTGCGCTAGTCTCTGGTTGGCGGCATTGAGAGGCAACCAATCGATGTCCCCTGCACACATTAATGTTTCTTTCCCTCTCTTTCTTCCTCCCTTCCCTTCTCTCTAAAAGTAAATGAATAAATAAAATTTAAAAAGTTACTAAGCAACTAGATCTAAAATATTCTGACCAAAAAAGGAAATAGTAATGTGACATGTTAGTGGTGTTAGCTAAAAGTATGACAGTAATCATATTGCAATATATAAGTTATCTTTTCAAACTTATTTTACACCTTAAATTTTCACAGTGTGATATGTAAATTCAATCCAATATAGTAAATAATTATATACATATAGATAATAAATGCATCTTCATAAAAATGAAATTATGTTTTTCTTGCAACATTAAAACATATATGTGTATGTATGTATATGTGTATATGTACAAGGGGGGCCCAATATTTATAAAAAAATGTGTATTTAGACTTCTGGTCAAGATGAAGGCATAGGTAGACATGCTTTGCCTCCTCACACAACCACAAAAAGAATTACAATTAAACCTCAAAACAAATAACACCTAGAACTTTCAGAAAATTGAACTGTACAGAAGTATAACAACCAAGGATTTATAGAAGCCTCATTCATCCAGACAGGTAGGAGGGGTGGAGATGAGGTGTGGCACGAACAGGCAGTGGTAGCAGTAGAAAGTGCAGTCCCACATATATGTGTGGTGGATCAAAATCAGGAGGGATACCTTGGGAGAGAGTGATCCCAGCCCCAGGCTAGACCACATAGCCCAGGCTTCCAACACTGGGAAGATAAATCCCTATAACTTCTGGATGTAAAAACCAGTGGGGGGTTGTGGTAGTGGAAAAAAACTGCTGGATTTTTAGAAGACTTCACTTAAAGGACCCACATGATCTTAGAGTGTATTCAAACCCACCCACTCTGGGATTCAGCACCAGGGCAACAGCTGGAAGGGTGCCAGTCACATATGAGGAATGGGTGAAGTGACTGAGAACAGAGTGAGTGCCAGGCAAACCTCCAGAAGCCAGGCTGCAACACAGTCCCCTCTCCAAGCCCTCCCCCCACACAGAGCCACAAAATAGTGAAGCAAGCAGCCCCACCCTGGTGATTACCTAAGGCTTTACCCCACACAATTTATAGGTGCCTTTTCTACAATACATCATGCTACTAAGAGAGTCAAAGCAGCTCTACCTAATACACAGAAACAAACTCAGGGAGGCTGCCAAATTAAGGAGACAAAGAAATGTGGCCCAAATGAAAGAACAGAGCAAAACCCCAGAAAAAGAACTAAATGAAACAGAAATAGCAAACCTATCATATGCAGAGTTCAAAACACGGGTGATCAGGATGCTCAAAGAACTTACTGAATTTTGGCAACAACATAAAGGAAGAAATGAAGGTTACCCTGAGTGAAATAAAGAAAAATCTACAGGGAACCAACAGTGGAGGGGATGAAGCTGGGATTCAAATCAATGATTTGGAACATAAAGAAGAAATAAACATTCACCCAGAACAGAAAGAAGAAACAAGAATTTTAAAAAACCCCGAGGATAGTATAAGAAGACTCTGGGTCATCTCCAATCATGTCAATGTCTGAATAATGGGGGTGCACGAAGGAGAAGAGGAAGAGGAAGAAATTGAAAACTTATTTAAAAGATTATGGAAGAAGCCCTGGCTGGTGTAGCTCAGTGGATTGAGCATGGGCCTGTGAACAAAACAACTGCAATTCAATTCCCAGTCAGGGCACATGCCTGGGTTGTAGGCCAGTTCCCAGCAGGGGACACATGAGAGGCAACCATACATTGATATTTCTCTCCCTTTTTCCTTCCCTTCCCCTCTAAAGATAAATAAATAAAATCTTTAGAAAATTATGAAAGAAAACTTCCTTAATTTGGTGAAGGGAATAGACATACAAGTCCAGGAATCACAGAGAGTGCCAAACAAGTTAGAATCAAAGATGACTACTCCCAGACACATCACAGTTAAAATGCCAGAGGTTAAAGATAAAGAGAGAATCTTCAAAGTAGCAAGAGAAAAAGCAGAGAGTTACCTAACAAAGGGGTTCCAATAAGACTGTCAGCTGATTTCTCAAAAGAAACTTTGCAAGCAAGAATGGACTGGCAAGAAATATTCAAAGTAATGAAAAGCAAGGACCTACAACCTAGATTACTCTAACCAGCAAAGTTATCATTTAAAATGGAAGGACAGATAAAGTGTTTCCCATACAAAGTAAAACTAAAGGAGTTCATCATAACCAAGACATTGCTACATGAAATCTTAAAGGGGCTTATTTAAGAAAAAGAAGAAGATCAAAACTATGAACACTAAAAAGGCAACAAATTCTCAACTATCAACAACTGAATCTAAAAACAAAACAAAACGAAGCAAACAACAAGAACTGGAACAGAATCATAGAAATGGAGATCATATGGAGGGTTGTCAGTGGGGAGGAGGAGGGGGGAGAATGGTGAGGATAGGTAATGTGAATAAGAAGCATAATTGGTAAGAACAAAATAGACAGTGGGACATTAAGAATAGTATAGGAAATGAAGAAGCCAAAGAAATTATATGTATGACCTGTGGACATGAACTAAGGGGGGGATTGTGGGAGGGAAGGGGGTAGGTACTGGGTGGAATGGGGCAAAGGGGGAAATTAGGACAACTGTAATAGTATAATCAATAAAATATATTTAAAAATTGTGTATTTAGTATTACATGTTTAAGACTTCAGTCACCTTCAAAGTACTCTCCATTTGATACAGTGCAACTATTGACACATTTTTCCACTGCTCAAAACAGTTTTTGAGTTCATTGATGTTGATGTTCTTTAGTGCTTTTCTGCTTTTTTTTTTGTTTCACCTCTTCCACATCAGCAAAATATTTCCCTTTGAGGACTTTTTTCATCAGGAAAACAAACAAAAAGTCACTCAGGGCAAGATTGGGTGAATAGGGCTGGTGGGGCATGGAGGTCATATGTTTTGGGTCAAAAACTCCTGAATATTCAGTGCAGTGTGGGCAGGTATGCTTGCAAATCACCTATCATGAAATGGGCAAACATGTAGAAAGAGTCTTAAAATAAATTCACTGAAGCTAAATGCAGCCTCTCACAACAACACCAGCTGGTACACTGATATGCAGATAGGTTCCCTAAACAGTCACCTAGCAGGAGAAAACTGCACTACAATGGGCCTGCCCTCCAGAAGATAATTCTGGGGGTTTTGGGGGGAGGGGAAATAAGCTCTCATACAGTCACATATTTATATTTTATGACAATGATTGTATGAGTGATAAGAAAGGTAAATGAAATTGAAGTTTATATAGTCCTTGCATTATTTGAAAATGGTAAATATACTATTTTTTAGTTTTAAGTCAATGATGCACATTGTAATCTCTAGAGTAATCTCTAAAAGAATAATACCAACAATACATATTTAATAACATAATATAGAAGAAACAGAATAATAATAAATTTAGTTAGCCCAAATAACAGCAAAAAAGATGACAGTAGGAAACAAAGCAAAAATTGTAAAAACATGAAACAATAGTGCATGGTAGCTATAAAGCTAACTTTACCAGAATTTATATTAATTATAGTAGACTCCATTTAAAAGGCAGAGAAATAAGACTGTATAAAAGTCCATACAAACCCCACAATATATGTCTTTACTGAGGTACATCTTAAATAATGGGACACAGAAAGTTGGAAAATAATGTACATCTGAAACTAATACAAAATAATATTGAATTTAGATTGTAATTTAAACATTTTCAAAAATAAAATAGCTTGATATAGTCCCATTTATTTATTTTTCTTTTACTTATCCTGCCTTTGGGGTTGAATTCATAAATTGTTTTCTATGATCAAGGTTCATAAGTTTAGTGCCTATCATTTTTTTCTATGTACTTTTTTTTAAAGATTTTATTTATTTATTTTTAGAGAGAGGGGGAGGGAGGAAGAAAAATATCAGTTTGTGGTTGCCTCTTCTATGCTCCCCACTGGGGACCTGGCCCACAACCCAGGCATGTGCCCTGACTGGGAATTGAACTGGTGACCCTTTGGTTCACAGGCCGGCACTCAATCCTCTGAGCCACACCAGCCACAGCTGTACTTTACTGTTTCATATCTTATAATTAGATCTTTGATCCATTTTGAATTAATTGTTGTACAAGGGGACAAACTATAATTTAGTTTCATTCTAATAGGTATGAGGTGGCATCTCATTAGAGGTTTGATATTCATTTCTCTAACAGCTGGTGACGTTGAAGATCTTTTCATATATCTGTTGGCCATTTGTGTATATTCTTGGAAGAGGTGTCTGTTCATGCCCTCTGTCCATTTTTCAATTGGATGGTTTTTTTTTTAGTGTTGAGTTGTATGAGTTTTTATATATTTTTTGGATATTAGCCCCTTGTCTGAGTGGTTGTTTGCAAATAACATCTCTCATTCTATTGGTTGCCTTTTTGTTTTGTTGTTGGTTTCTTTTCCTGTGCAGAAGCTTTTTAGTTTGATAGAGTTAGAATGGCTGTTATCAACAAGAGAGGTAATAACGAGTGTTGGAGAAGTTGTGGAGAAAAGGGAACCCTCACTCACTGCTGGTGGGAATGCAAACTTGTGCAGCCACTACAGAAAACAGTATGGCAGTTCCTGAAAAAAAAAAAAACCCTAAAAATGGAGTTACCACATGACCCACAATCAACTCTGCTGTGTGTTCACCTGAGAAACTAAAAAACATTTATTCTAAAAAACATATGCACCCCTATGTTCATTGCAGTGTTATTCATGGTGGCCAAGACATGGAGACAACCAAAGTGTCCTTGATAGAGAACTGGATGAAGAGTATGTGGTGCATATATACAGTAGAACACTACTCAGCCATAAGAAAAGATGAAATGCTGCTATTTGTGACAACATGGATGGATCATGAGAACATTATGGTAAGCAAAATAGGTCAGTCAGGAAAGTCTAAGAACCATATGATTTCACTCATATGTGGGATAGAAAACTGAAATTCAGAGACACAGACAGACAACAGTTATCGTGGTTACCAGAGGGAAGGGGGTGGGGGGGTGGAGGGTAAAGGAGCCAAACATATGGTGATGGAAGATGATTTGAATTGGGGTGGTTAGGTGTATGGTGTGACAGAGACATCATGTATCATTGTAATGTATACTTGAAATGTATATGACCCTATTAACCAATGTAACCCAAATAAACTAATAAATTAAATTACATTAAAATAATTGAAAAAGAAAATAATGTATGAAAAAGTTTACAGTACACACACTATCTAGAAAAAGCTGGACTAGTTATACTCTACATAGGAAAAAAACAACTGTAGAATTACTACTAAAGATAAAAAGAAATACTTTATAAAGATAAATGGACAATGAACAGAAAGATAAAATAATACTAAATTTAAATGATTCTAATAACAGAGCTTAAAAATCTCTACAATAAATGTTGTAAGAATTACAAAAGAGTTAATATGCAAATATATTTTAACACATTTCTCTCAGTAACTGATAAAACAAACAGATCAATAATTAGTAAGAATCTACAGTGTTTGAATTCCATGATAAAAATGGTGAAAGACAAATACCATATGATCTCACCCTTAAGAGGAACCTAAACAACAAAACAAACAAACAAGCAAAATATAACCAAAGACACTGAAATAGAGAACAGGCTGACAGTGAGCAGAGAGGGGAAGGAATTTCGGGGGAAAAGGGGTAGGGTTTACAGGAACAAGTATAAAGGACACATGGACAAAAACTAGGGGGGTGGAAATGGGAGGGAGAGGGGAGGGCTGGGTGGGTGGGCTGGGATGGGAGTAAAAGACAGAAAACTGTACTTGAACAACAATTAAATTTAAAAAATGGGATCATGTATGAATTCTATGTCCAACAACTATAAAAATTTACCATATTTTAGCCAGTTTCAAAGTGCAGAAACCATACAAAATATATTTTCTAAACATAGTGTAATTAAGCAAAATCAATAATAAAAATTAGAAAATCCCCATATTGCTGTAAATTAATAATGTACTTTTAAGTGATTTATAGTTTGAAAAATAAACTAGGAAATTTATATTGGAAATTTGAAAATATTTTGAGCTGATAAGAACTGAGAAGCCCCTAGAAAAACTGACAAAGTAAAATATAAGTAGGAATAATAACAGCAATACTATCAATAATAGCACCTAAAACATTAGTTAATGCCATATACCACATTAATTATTTAATATATTCCAGATTCTGTACTAAAACCTTTACATGCATTATCTTTGTGTTCTTAATATTGGCCATCTGTTAGAATCCCATAAAGAACTCTGAAAAAGTGATGTTCAGACTCCATCTAGATTAATTTAAATGAATATCCCTGCAAGTGCAGAACAGCCATCGACGTTTGTGTAAAATGTTCTTAGGTGATCTTAATACAAAGCCTGAATGAAGAACTATGGCATTATATGATTTAATCAGTAAAGCAACCTTATGAGATACTACTATTATCAATGCCTTAATTTTTATAAATGAAGGCCGAGATAAAAAGAGGCTGTATAACATACTCTGGGTCATACAGCTAGATAATGTAATTAGTTAGCCAATCATTTCTTTCCACAACAGAAAATGCTGTGACCTCTGCAATATACTGAAATAGTGGCTTTGAGCAGCTCTACTATTGAATCACATTGGAGTCCCTGACTGAGACTTAAAACACCTCTGGGGTTTCGGATAAATGCCAGAATTTTAGTCAAATCAAGCCACACCATACACTTAACTCATCTCTTACCAATCCCTCTTCTGTATACATTTTGATAGAATGAAAAATCCCACCAGTCCAGTGAAAACTTGCCTGTCCCTGTCCCCAAGTATACCCCCTCATTTTCGGCACTATGTGAGTGTTAAGTCTTCTGTGATATGAGCTCGAGGGCGGAGACTACATGCTATTTGCTTCAGTATCCCCAGAAGTTAGTTCAGTGCCTGCACATGGAACGCACCTAGTGGTGATGAATGAAGAAATGAGTGAATGAATGAATGAATGAATGAATGGCAGATGATGAGAAGGGAGCATCTCTTACAATTATCGATGTAAATGTCAAGTGTCCTTCAGTGTGTAGGCTTTCAACATATTGCCCTCTTCACCTTAAAAAAAAAATAAAAGTAAAGTAAGTCAGCCCTGTGGTTTTCTTAAGCTCAAAGCAAAGGGATATTATGCTGAATGGCAAAGTTGTTTTTCTTGATAGAAATCTAAAAGTTAGGCATGTTCTTAAACTTCTTCAGTTGGCTTCTGGTTTCCTGTAATAGTCAACACTTATTTGGTACTTACTATGTGCCAGGGTATTTTTGCCTGGCTTGTTGTAAACACTATGAAAGTATAAACCATTATATTTTCACCCATCTTCTACCCACCCCTTACTCTTTGGTAACCGTCAGCTTGTTCTCTGCAACTATGCATCTGTTTCTGTTTTGTTTTGTATATTTATTTGTTTTTTAGATTTCTCATATAAGTGAAATCACACAGTATTTGTCCTTCTCTAACTTACATCACTTAGCATAATACCCTGTAGGTCTATGTATGTCGTCACAAATGGCAGGATTTCATTATTTTTTATTAATGAGTAACATTCCATTGTATATATACCACACTTTTTTATCCATTCATTAATCTATAGGAACTTCAGTTGCTTCTATATCTTGGCTTTTGTAAATAATGCAGCAATAAACATAGGTATGCATGTATCTTTTCAAATTAGTGTTTTGAATTTCTGTGAATAAATAACCACAAGTAGAAGAGTTGCAACAATTTTCAATTTCACCAGCAATGAACAGCGGTTCCCTTTTCTACATATTCTTGCCAACAATTATTTGTTGATTTTTATGGTAACCATTCTGACAGGTGTGAGGTGATAATTCATTGAGGTTTTGATTTGCATTTCCTGACAATTAGTGATACAGAGTCCCTTTTCATATGTGCACTGGCCATCAGGTATGGAAAAATGTCTTTTGAAGTCCTCTGTCCATTTTTAATTGGATTTTTGGTGTGAAATTGTATAAGTTTATTATGTATTTTGGATATTAAACTCTCATTGGATGTTGCATTTGCAGATGTGTTCTGCCATTCAGAAAGCTGTCTTTTCATTTTGTTGATGCTTCTCTTCATTGTGAAAAAACTTTGCAGTTTCATATAGTCCCAGTTTTGTTGTTGTTGTCCTTCTTGCCTGATGAAACATTCAATTACATGTTGGTCAAAATGATGTCAAACAGTTACTTCTTATGTGATTAAATAACATATTCATATTAATCCAGGCCACTTCAGCAGCCTTCTTTCCTTTTACTCAACCCCTTTTTAACCTCAATTTACAGTGGCCTTCTTTCAAGTTTACCAGAAAGTTAACTTCCTTTTCACTTAAGGACTTTACACTTTCCTATGTCTGCAGTGCTTCTCCTGCCTACTCTGCTTAAGTACATATTTTTCAAGTTTCAAGTTAGACATTATGTTTTCAGAGAGGTCTTTCCTTATCTCAACCCAACCTTCAAGTCTAACTCATCGACTATTTTACTGTCTCTTAAACACTTATATTTTTCTTCAAAAGATTTAAATCACCTTGAAAAACTTAAATAGCTTTAATTTATATTAATTGTATGATGTTTTGTTACATGTCTGTCTCCTCTATTAAATAGTAAGTTCCATGAAGGTGGGTACCAGATGTCTTAATTATTGTCTTATATCAAGTACTTGGCACATAGAAGGCAGACAGAAAATACATGTTGAAAGAATAAATAGAAGCAAGACTTGAAACATAGATTTCCTATTCCCAGGCATGTATTCCCAATCACTACTTAACTAAAACATCTTTGTAAATTATATTCTTAGCATATGACTACCTCTGAAGACAATGGGTCTCACAAAATTTATTCTATTAAGTATGATAACATTTATATTTTCCCTAGATACTTTATTGTCAAGAAGCAAAGGAATTTGCTTCTTGAAAATAAAGAAGTTTTTAATCTACTTTAGTGGAATTTGGTTGGGAAAATAATGTGTTCCTCCTCTCTCTGTCATTTGTGGTGCTGTGGGATTTGATCACTTTTTTTTTTTTTTTTTACCAACAACTGTCTTTCCAGATTAAAGAATTCCAATCTTTTACATTTATTTTTTCTATTTAAGGACACTTCTCAGCTCCTCTGTTTCCCTTATCCTTTTATAGTGTTATTTTATTTTAGATAATCTAAATAAATGAACCCTATAACTACATTGACATTCCAATGAATGGTTTCACCAGTAGAATTATTAGAGAACAGTCAAAAAGAAAACAAAAGCTCTTTGGATGTATAGCATGTTAATTTGTAGGAGATGTGTCTCCTTGGTTAGAGTTCCTTTCAGGAGCATACCATAGAAATTATGAAAATAATTTTAAACATTTGTTATTTTACTCAGTTGTTACATCATACCTCTGCAATCCATTATTTTAAGCGTTTAACATAGGTTGGAACTTATCCAAAAACTCTTCATTACTTCTGAAGTTTACTTATTTATCTTTCCAAAAAGATGCTTAATAAGAATTTATAAAGGATATATAGGCATTATCTACTAAGAGCAA
This sequence comes from Carollia perspicillata, assembly GCA_004027735.1. Lineage (NCBI taxonomy): Eukaryota > Metazoa > Chordata > Mammalia > Chiroptera > Phyllostomidae > Carollia > Carollia perspicillata. The sequence goes on along the minus strand of PVKM010002084.1, from coordinate 47,191 downwards.
GAAGATTAGGTCATTGCATTCTGAAAAAGGGGACTCAGATTAGTTGGAATTACTGTTTCCTGATGTTTCAAAGGAAATGTTGAAGTTAAGATGACATTGACAAATTGCTACTATTTATTTAAATGGTGTAATGCAATCTACCAGTAGTTCTACAATCTGTGTTTTTTAAGCAGTTGACCTGACCAAGTAATGCAAACAAATTAGCCTCCTGGGCCCTAACTATATTCTATAGGCAATTAAATATCATAATCTGTCATTATTTGATACATAAACTATAATATCTAAAACATTTTATTGAATGGTAAAATTATAACACATGTGCATGCTAAGCTCAGTGACAATCATTTCTATAAATTGCATGCTTAAATTATGAAGTTTAAACCAGAAAAAAGTGTGAAGCAGCATAATGACTCTCTTAGATACATATCAAAGTCTATTCCACTGTCTCAAATGCGTTTTCCTCTGAGGCTTAAATTTGAGTTCTTGGTCTCCATTGTGATATATTTTGTCTTGTTAGTTACTATCTTATAAATCAAGTAAATTTAATATTATGAAGAAAATTTGTAAGTTAAACAGAGGCTATGAGTGATAAACAGGCTTTACTTTGTGAGGTTTATCTAAAACTGAAACAAAAGCTATTTCTGTATAGCATGCTAAAGGGAACAAAATCAATCTACATGTTTATGTGTCTTTTCTTCCTAAATGTCAAAAGTTCAATTACCAAGCAGTAACTTGTCTACTGAAGTGTGAGTTCTATTCAGTTATTAGGTTGATCTCAACAATCAGTCCCAGTTACATATCTACATGCTCAGTGATCAACCTACAAACGATTAATAAAAATAGTAATGATGAAAACCTGAAAATCAATTTTTCAAATGCGCAGGTTTCAAAATAATTTAAGTGACAATGACTCATATATAGCCTGTGAGTTTAACAAGGCTGTTGAGACCTCTACAGGAAAAGAGTATGAGGAAAAAAAGAAAGGTCCTTTATGAGGAAAAAAGAAACAAATTTTATTGCTTATAAAAATTAATATAAATAAACATGTTATTTGAAAGTGTTTTTCTTCTTGAAAGTAAGAATTTTTGCATAAACTGTGATTATTAGTAAATGGGGATATTTATTTCTTTTAATAGAAATTATTATATGTTGGTAAAATTTATTTTATTAAAATGACAAACTGTATATTTCAGTATGTAATATGTTGAAAGTCTCCACACTGATGGAGACTTAACATCAATAATTGTAAAAGAATTACAATTCCCTTCTCATCATCTCTTAGTCATTCATTCACTCATTTCTTCATCACCATTAGGTGCGTTCCATGTGCAGGCACTGAACTAACTTCTGGGGATACTGAAGCAAATAGCATGTAGTCTCCTCCCTTGAGCTCATATCACAGAAGACTTAACACTCACATAGTGCTGAAAATGAGGGGGTATACTCGGGGACAGGGACAGGCAAGTTTTCACTGGACTGGTGGGATTTTTCATTCTACCAAAATATACACAGAGGATATGATCAAAGCCAACTGAGATCACTCAAACTTGTCCCTCATTAGCAGAGAGGTCTACCTACCCTTCAGACTCATGAAAAATAATAAATGTTTCTCATTTGAAACCACTAAGTTTTGGTGTGGTTTGCTATGCTGTAATAGCTAACTAAAACAAATATCTTAAGAGTTATTAAAACTGTTTTACCTATAAAAGATGAAACATGTGCACAGACTAAGAATTATACAGCCGCCCTGGCTGGTGTGGCTCAGTGGATTGAGCACAGGCCTGTGAAGCAGGGAGTCACTGGTTCGATTCCCAGTCAGGGCACATGCCTGGGTTGCGGGCCGGGTCCTCAGTGGGGAACACATGAGAGGCAACCAGAAATTGATGTTTCTCTCCCTCTCTTTCTCCTTCCCTTCCCCTCTCTGTAAATATAAATAAATAAAAAATTAAAAAAAAAAAGAATTATACAGCCATTGAAGGGGTTGTGTTATTCCCAATGCTTTCTTGCACTGGTTCCAAACATGGCCATTTGGATTAAACTGGGCCCTTGCTTGTTACTGATTTATGACTCATTTAAAGAAAAATAATCAGAATGTTAAACTGAAAATCATTTACTTATCCTCATGACACATTATAGTTGTTCTGTGGGGGGAAAAGGAGTACACTTTGTACACTATCTCTATAGCACTTGCTGTGGAATAAGTGCTCAAAAGATCTTTAAATATGTGAATCAATAAACAAATGCAGGGACAAATGTTTGAAAACAGTAGAAGTGGCAGTATAAATTGGTAGTGCTCAGCATGAAAGATAGAATAATTGAGGAGAGTGTGTTAACTTTCTGAAACAATTTTCGGGATTGCCATGAGAAAATTTATATCGGCTCTTGGCTAGCAAAGAGGTAATAAGTAGTAAACCCCTCATTGTTTAGGTATGTCAAGGAGAACCTATGTGATCATCCATTAGAGCTTCAATACAATATCTTTATCGGATAAAAGGATCAACATCAGAGGATCTTTCCTGCTCAAAGAGAGTGAAAAATCATTCCTTTGTTAGGAACATGGTAGTTAGTTCCTAGTGTTTGAATGATAATGTGCGGAGCTGATTATCTGCCTTGCTGGATGCAGCATTATGAGAAAAAGTCCAATGCAACATGTCATAGCCCAGAAGGCATGGTGTGAGACAAATATGGGCTCAATTTCTGTTCATGCTAATTAAAAAAAGGAAAATTAGAATTTAACTTCTCAGAAATTGATCTTCACATCTATTAGATCAGTGGAGGTATTGACATTCATGAAGGATCTCAAAGGTGTAGAAATTTTCCCTTAAAAGTGAAAGATCTGTCCTCCATATCAGGCACCCTAACCCTTACATCCTGTACAACACAGATGAACCCCAAAATGGCTTTGAGAAGTTATGGGGATTATGTACAGGAAAACTATAAAACTGTTAGCAAACAAAGAACCGACTCTTAAATGGTTCACACTCTGACTCACTTATCACAAGATCCAGTGCAAAAACACCAGTTTGAAAAGTGCCTAGACAATATGTGAGGGAGACATACTTATTAGTCTTAAAGAATCTGTCAGAGAGGATGGCACTGTTGGAAATCACTCCAGGTTCAAAAACACTGGGGCAACATTTGTGTGATCTCATCCTACTTGCTAATGCCAACACTATGGCAGACCCCATTTTAGAACTCTAACCTGCTGTAGCTAGTGAGACCATTCCACTAAAAGCCCTTCTCACCACCATACTATTGCAGCAGTCATGTGTCATAGCCAGGCCAGGCTTCAGCACAATTCACTGTCACCTTAAAACTGTGTTCCTACCAGAGCTGGTGGGTACACACAGCTCACAGAAGGGATAGCCCTTGAGCACCTAGCTCTGGTGGTCAAAGCAGAATGTACTTTGGAATCCAGCATGACATCCACTGCACAAGGATTTTCCTTCAGGACTGACCCATGTGGGTGTTTTGCCTAATACACAGAAGCATACACTGAAACTCAGAAAAATGTGGAGATGAAATAATATGAATAAGAAAATCTCATATAAAGTGAGTCATTAATGAAATGAAGATAAACAATTTACCTGATAAACACTTCAAAGTAATGGTCAAAAAATGCTTGCTAAAGTGGAGAGACAATGGATGAACAGAGTGAGATCTTCAACAAGAGTAGAAAATATAAGAAAGTTCCAAACAGAAGTTATAGAGATGAAAAATACAATAACTGAATTGAAAAATATACTAGAGGTGTTCAACAGTGAACTAGATGAAACAGATGAATGAATCTATGAGTTGAATGAGAAAACAAAGAAACTCATTCAGACAAAGGAGCAAAAAGAAAAATAATTTTAAAAAGTAAAGACACACTAAGGGAACTTTGGGACAACATCAATCAAAATATCACTTGCATTAAAGGAGACGCAGAAGGAGAAGAAAGGCAGATAGGGTCAGAAAAGTTTCTTCCCCTAACTTAGGGAAGAAAGTAAACATGCAGGTCCAGAAATCCCAGACAAGTTTCAAAGAACATGAACCCAAATTTATTCACACCAAGATGCATTATAACTAAAATTGCAAATGTAAAATATAAAGAAAAATATTAAAAGCAGTAAGAAAAAAACAACTTGTTATATACAAGTAAAACCCCATAAGTCTATCAGCAGATTTTGCAGCAGAAACTTGCAATCTTTCAGCATGACAAATGCATAATTCAAAAATAAAAACTTTCCAATCAGGAATTGTCTACCCAGCAAGGTTATTCAAAATTAAAGGAGAAAAATTTGCCCTCCCTTCCCTGTTTCTAACACTAAAAATGAATAAAAAAAGGTGGGGAGTTAAAACTTAAAGGTTTGGAATGTGTTCAAATTTAAGTTGCTGTTAACTCAAAACAGACCAGGATATGTGTGTGTATGTGTGTATATGATGTTATAAAAGAATCTCATGGTAACCAAAAAGCAAAAACTGATAGTAAATACACAAAATAAAGTGAAAATCACTATATACACAATGTAAACCTAACACTAAAGAAAGTTATCAATTCACATGGGAAGAAATATAAGAAGAAAGGAACTGAGAAGAACTACAAAAACAGCCAGAAAACAATTAACAAAATGTCAATAAGTAAATACTTATCAATAACTTTAAATGTAAATGGAATAATTTTTCAATTAAAATGCATAGTATGTCTGAATAGGTAAAATAAACAAGACCTTCTATAGGCTGCCTACAAGAGGCTCACTCCAGAAGTAAGGGCACACACAATGTGAAAATTAAGTAATAAAAAAGATAGTCCATGTAAATGAAAACAAATATAAAAATGTGTAGCTATACTGATAGTAGCTATACTGATATAAAACTAAATAAGCTTTACTACAAAGACTGTAATAAAAGATAATGAAGGGCACTACCCAATAATAAAAGGGCAAATCCAGCCAGAAGATACAATATTTGTAATTTTTTATGCATCCAAGATAGAAAAACAAAATATATAAAACAAATATTGATGGGCCTACAGAAACACATTGACAAAAACACAATAATAGCAGGGGACTTGAACAACACACTTACATCAATGGATAGAACATCCAGACAGAAAACCAATATATAAGATATTAGGCCAATGAAATTAGTAGGTATATAGAGAATACTCTTCTTAAGTGCTCATGGAACATTCTGCAGAAACGATCACATTAGGACATAAAACAAGGTCAACAAATTCAACAAAATTGAAATCATATCAATCATCCTCTCTGACATATGGTATGGAACTATATATCAATTCTAAAAGGCCAGTGTATAATTGAGAAATGACAGTCTCTTCAACAAATGGCTTTGGCAAAACTGGACAGTCACATGTAAAAGAATAGAACTAGACCATTTTATCACACCATACACCAAAATTAACACAAAATGGATTAAAGACCTGATAGAATGAAAAACCTCAAATCATAAAATTCCTAGAAGAAAAACAGACAGTAAGCTCCTCGACATAGGACTGAACTACATTTTTATACACCTTAATCCAAGGCAAAGGAAAAAAAAAACATGAGTAATTACATGGGAGTACATTAAACTAAAAAGCTTCTGCATAGGGAAAGAAACTATCATCAAAATGAAAGGGCAACTTACTGAGAGGGAGAAGATAATTGCAAATCATACATCCAACAGGAGTTAATATGAAAACTATATAAAGAACTCAATATCTCAACCACAACAAAAAAAATTAAAAATGAGCAGAGTATCTGAGTAGACATTTTTGGAAAAAGGGTAGAGAGATGACCAGGAAGCACACAAAACACTCAATATGACTAATTATCAGGAAAATGCAAATCACACCTATAATGAGCTGTTACTTTATACATGTTAAAATACCTATTATAAAGAAGAAAATAGGAAACAAGTGTTGTAGGGGAAAAGGAGAAAAGGAAATTTATTACACTGTAGGTGAGAATGTAAACCAGTGCCGCCAGTATAGAAAAGAGGATATTCTTCAAAAAGTTAAAAATAGAAGTACCATATGATCTAGCTATTTCACTTCCGAGCATTTTTAAAAATATTTTATTATTTATTTATCTTTAGAGGGGAAAGGAAGGAGAGAGGGAGAGAAATATCAATGTATGGTTGCCTCTCGTGCGTCCCCTGCTGGGAACTGGCCTGCAACCCAGGCATGTGCCCTGACTGGGAATCAAACCAGGGTTGTTTGGTTCCCAGGTCTGCACTCAATCCACCGAGCTATGCCAGCCAGGGCTCACTTCCAAGTATTTATCTGAAGAATATGAAAACACTAATTTGAAGAAATATATGCTCCCTTATGTACATTTCAGTATTGCTTACAATAGCCAAGATATGGAAGTAACCTGGTTTTCCATCAATGGAAAAATAGATAAGAAACGTATACTACTCAGCCCCCAAAAGGATGAAATATTGTCATCTGTGACAGTGTGGATGGACCTTACAGAATTTATGCTAAGTGAAATGAGTCAGACAGAGGCAAGAAAAATACTTTATGATTTCACTCATATGCAGAATCAAAAAATAAAACAATCCCCTCCACAGGTAAAGAAAACACATTGGTGATTACCAGAGGGGAAGGGTGATGGAGAGAATGCAAAATGGATAAAAGGGGTCAATTGTATGGTGAAAGATGGTAACTAGACTTCTGCTGGTGATCAGTTTGCAATACATACAGATGTGGAATTTACATGGTATATACCAATTTTTTCCCTATAAAAAAGGAAGAAAAACAATGGGGTAAAAACTAGTGGGGCATCCATTTTCAAATTTGGCATAAGTTGTCTTTATTCATAGGAAGGCACTGCTACAATACCCTCGTGGACTTGATTGTGCACCAAGCTCTTTTGAAGACCTTCAAGATTATCATGTCTCTTATGAGAATAAAACTGCCTGGTGTGTAGAGGGTTCCATGGAACATAATCTCTTTAGCCTCATCAGAGGTAAGTTTCTTTTGATAGTGGTTTTTGAGAGAGGATGTTCAGCTCATGTTTATCTGGGTTACACAGACGTCCTGAAGTAATTCTGGTCAATAATAACTGCTCTCATGTCCACAATATCCAGAGCACTTGTGGACAAGTAACCATAGGCAATCAAATCATCTAAACAACTTTCCTGGGTTCTATGACTAATAGACTGACATTGTTTTTTAAAAATGAAATGAACAAAGAAAGAATGCAAGAGACTAGACAGCTTACAGCTAGATTTCTGTCCTCCACTCACCCTCAACTCTCCAGTAGGAAAAATTATATAGTCAAATATACCAAGTAGAAATGTATCATCACCAATGCATGTTATGTTTCCTCCTTTTTTCTTTCGCTCATATTAACTATTGTCTCTACTGGCTGATACCACCTTTTACTCTTCCAACAGTTCCACTTCATCTTGCCTTCAGCATGCTGGCAGCAATTCCTAAAAAGGAGGTAAATGAACACAGACTTCTAATGTACTAGCAATGTTCTGGAGGCAATGCTGAGACCTAATAACTCTTCCAGACTGGAGATTGCAGGCCTATCAGAGATGAAGAGAACCTGAGAGATTTTCTTCAGGAGCAAAGGAAATATCATAATTTCATGAAGATGCTTGAGTGTGAGGCAAGAGCAGTGGTGAGGAAAACCATAGAATGAATCTCTCACCAAGTAGCATTAATTCTTTTGTTTAAAAACACTGCTCAGGCCAAGTGAAATGCAGCTGAAGTCTGGATTTCATTTGATTGGCCAAGATATGTGGTTCCACAAAAACCAAAGGCAAGTCTCTCAAATATTGGAATTCTAGACTTTGTAGCAAGTAGTTTTAGGATGCCTTGGGACTGAAGGACCGATTGGAATTCCCTTACAAAGTTCTCAAAATTATACCAGTAGTCCTGAAAATCATATTCCAGGGATTCTCTTGAAAGTCATCCCACTTATAACAAAATACTCTTCAGAAACATCAGCTGTGACTCCAACTACTCCCTTCGGAGCCGCCCACTTTGGACCTCTAATTTGGATGAACTGTTAGACACTTTGTTTCTCACTGATGTTTACATGAACTATACCTTGGCCACCCTGGGCTCCAATTAGCTTTCCTGCATGGATGAGTGGGCATAGACAGAAGACATGCTGAAGGATTAAATACTGACTTTAATTTTGCTTTTGGTAAGACAGGAGTTAGAATCACTGTATTCTATCAGGCAGTAATGCACACTTCCGATAATGTTTGGGTCCTTAAAAACAGGCCATGTTTAAAAACAGAGAATGGAGTAAGAGATCTCAGAGGGGATGGGGATGGGGCAACTGGAAGAGATTACTCCAACAACATATACACATTTATGCATGGTCCATGGACACAGACAACAATGTGGTGAAGGCGGGAGGTGAGGGTTGGGTTGAGGGGAAATGGGAGACATCTGTAATAGTGTCAACAGTAAAATCACAGGGCCAAGAATGTCAGGACGATTAAAATTCAAGGAGAAATCATTAAAACTGCATGGGATTCAGTATGTTATATAATGCCTCTCAAAGGGTCAAATTCCAGGAATGATAAAAAAAATGTCCTGATGTTTGTCACCTGCCTGAAGACATACCTAGTTAGAAATGGCATTTTGTGTGACATGGTGTCACAGACCTCTTTAAACTAATTTGTAATGGTCTTCCTTCCATCTGACTGAGCTAAATCTGTCAATATAAACTTACCTGTATTCCTTTGCATACAATGTTGTGGGTTTAGTGACAGAGATAATAGCGAAAAGACAGGATAGAGATGTTGCTCTAGTGAAGGTGATATCCAGATAGGTGTTCAAGAGTGATACGTATGGAAAGATAATTTAATCCCATGCTTCCCATGGAAGCATTTGACAATACTTCCCCTTATGCATAGTTTCATTACATTTTACAGAAACCCAAGATTGGGAAATATACTAATTTAGCGATGCAGGTTATGAATGAATGCTGTAGACAGATGGTGTTTTCAGATCTCTCCAAAGTATTTCCTCTATTATAAAGAACTTGAAAGAAAGCCCATATGACAAGGTATTGGTGATGTCTGCGATAAAATTTGGTCATCAGTATTTGCCCACCAAGCTTGAGTACAGCTGGCTTCACTGATAATCTATAAGGAAAATGATGTGCTCAGGAATATCTATATGATAACTGCATCGCTGCCTTCCCTACCAATTCTATCTCAAAAGATGTCAATGGGTGATTATTCTTCTTAGTTTTCGGGCTATGTTCTTTTTTGCATAAGTGCTCCCTAAAACAGAACTACAACATTGGTGAGGTTCTCAGACTTCAGAAAGAAGTTAGGTTTTGCGCCCTGGCCAGTGTAGCTCAGTGGATTGAGCACGGGCCTGCAAACCAAAGGATCGCAGTTCGATTCCCAGTCAGGGCACATGCCTGGGTTGCAGGCCATTTCCCAGTGGGGGACGCATGAGAGGAAACCATACATCGATATTTCTCTCCCTCTCTCCTTCCTTTCCCCTCTAAAGATAAATAAATAAAGTCTTTAAAAAAAAAGAAGTTAGGTTTTGCCTTCTCACTTTAGAAGTGTTGCTATGCTCTTTATAAGATTCAGCTTCATACATAAGTTTATTTAATGGTTACCTATCTGGTATTATTACAGACAGAACAGGAAAGCACATTTTATCCCTAAATGCTTCAAATTTTATCACTGGCAACACTTCCTTCTCTATTCCTTTCGTAACATGAAGACCTTCCTTTTTTGAGTTCGCCCCATCACTAAACTTATCACATGATGTGTTGTTGAGGTGGAGTTAATCCATGTTGTTTGATTGACTTAGCTTGATGGAACGCAAGCAAAAACTTTACAAATCAGTTAAAGAGGTCTGTGGCTCCAAGTCAGACAAGATGGCAATTACTAACTAGATGTGTCTCTGGGCAGATGATGAACATCAGACATTTTCTATTGTTCTTGGGATTCAGTCCTGGTTGAAGGCATTGAATAATTAGATATTTAATAATTAATTAAATAATTAATTAAATATTAGATTATTAGATATTTAATAAATAATTAGACATTTAATCAATTAGACATTTGATGGCTTTATCAAAAGCCATAAACAAATACCCTCAGAGGCCAAGCAGATAAGGGAAACTAATGGATAATAAATAATAGGGAATGGTGAGGATTGTAATAAAACATAAACCTAAAGGCTTTAAATTTACAATTATCTTAATAGGCTCTACCAATATGTTATTTGTCAGCTGCCTAGCATATCAGGACTCTTTATGTCCCTGGAGAAAAAGAGGCTACAAGGGTTAGGGACAGAGTTGCATGTGCAGACAAGTAAAACTCAGTTGATAGCTACATGATGTCCAATTAAAATGAGTTTATCATAAATAAAAGTATTTGAAATATATCATTATCTCATCTATAAGTGGAACCTAATCAACAAAACAAACAAGTGAGTAAAATAGAACCAGAGATGGAAATAAAGAACAAACTGATAATAGCTAGGGGGCGGAGGGTCGGGGACAATGGGAGAAAGAAGGGGAAGGGTCAAGTCAAGGAACATGTATAAAGGACCCATGGACAAAGACAAAGGGGGAGAAGATTGCATATGGGAGGTTGGGGGTGGGTGGGGCAGGGGAGACCAAGGGGGAAAATGGGGACAACTGTAACTGAACAGCCATAAAAAATTTTTAAAAATAGACTTCCAGCCAAGATGGAGGCATAGGTAGATACACTGTGCCTTCTCACACAACCAAAAGAAGGACAACAGCAAATTTAAGAACAAAAACAACCAGAACTGCCAGAAAATCGAACTGTATGGAATTCCGACAACCAAGGAGTTAATGAAGAAACATTTACCTAGATCAGCAGGATGGGTGGAGACAGTCAGATGGGGCAAGAGGACTCGAGGCAAGGTGGCGGCTGGAGGACCAGGTAAGGTGGTGGTTGGTGGAACTGGCAGTCCCACATTTTTGTGGAAAAACCAGTAGGAACCAATGGGGATCAAGACAGACTGTGCAACCCAGGATTCCAGCGCAGGGAAATAAAGCCTTAAAAACCTCTGACTGATAACACCTGTGGGGGTTGAGGCAGCTGGAGAAACTCCCAGCCTCACAGGAGAGTTCCCTGGAAAGACCCACAGGGTCCTAGAACACAGACAAACCTATCCACCTGGGAATCAGCATCAGAAGGGCCTGATTTGCTTGTGGGTAGTGAAGGAAGTGACTGAAAGCCAGCCGAGAGCTGAGCAAGCGGCATTGTTCCCTCTCAGACCCCTCCACCACATACAACGTCACAACGCAGCAAGGTGGGTTGCCCTGCCCTGGCTAATACCTAAGTCTCCATCCCTGTTATGTATAATGGGCATGCTGAGACAAAAAAGAAAATGGCCCAAGTGAAAGAACAGGTCAAAGCTCCAGAAAAAAATACAACTAAGTGATGAAGAGATAGCCAGCCTATCAGATGCATAGTTCAAAACACTGGTAATCAGGATGTTCACAGAATTGGTTGAGTATGGTCACAAAATAGAGGAAAAAGTGAAGGCTATGAAAAGTGAAATAAAAGAAAACGCACAGGGAACCAACAGTGATGGGAAGGAAGCCAGGACTCAAATCAATGGTTTGGACTGGAAGGAAGAAAGAAATATTCAATGAGAACAGAATGAAGAAACAAGAATTGAAAAAAAATTGAGGAAAGGCTTAGGAACCTCGAGGACAACTTTAAACGTTCCAACATCAGAGTCATAGGGGTGCCAGAAGGAGAAGAGGAAGAGCAAGAAATGGAAAACTTATTTAAAAACACAATGAAGGAGAACTTCCCCCAACCTGGCAAAGGAAATACACTTCCAGGAAGTCCGGGAAGCTCAGAGAGTCCCAAAGAAGTTGGACCCAAGGAAGCATACACCAAGGCACCTCATAATTACATTCCCCAAGATGAAAGATAAGCAGAGGATCTTTAAAGCAGCAAGAGAAAAGGAGACAGTTACCTACAAAGGAGTTCCCATAAGGCTATCAGCTGATTTCTCAAAAGAAACCTTGTAGGCAAGAAGGGGCTGGAAAGAAGTATTCCAAGTCATAAAAGGCAAGGACCTACATCCAAAATGACTTTATCCAGCAAAGCTGTCATTTAGAATGGAAGGGCAAATAAAGTGCTTTCCAGATAAGATCAAGTTCAAGAAGTTCATCATCACCAAGCCTTTATTATATAAAATGTTAAATGGACTTATCTAAGAAAAAGAAGATGATAAAAATATGAACAGTAAAATGACAACAAACTCACAACTATCAACAACCAAACCTAAAACAAAACCAAAACGAAACAAAGCAAACAACTAGAACGGGAACAGAATCACAGAAATGGAGATCACATGGACAGTTATCAGTGGGGAAGAGGAGGTGAGAATGGGGGAAAAGGTACAGGGAATAAGTAGCATAAATTGTAGTAGAAAATAGACAGGGAGGTTAAGTACATTATAGGAAATGTAGAAGCCAAAGAACTTATATGTATGACCCATGGACATGAATTAAGGGCGGGTATAGGGGGCTGTGCAGGGCAGAGGGGAATAAAGGGGGAAATGGGACAACTGTAATAGCATAATCAATAAAATATATTAAAAAAGAAAAAAATTAAAAATAAAATATATCATGGAATGTGCACATCATGGAAACAGTATGTAGTCATCTAAAGTTAATGGTTTCAAAGAATATTTAATGGCATGGAGAAATTCTCAAAAGAACACTGAAAGGTCTTGATAAAACTCTCTATATAGTACAATCCTAACACATGGACATGTTATGAAAAATAAAACCAAAATATTTACATCAGTTTATCCTGAATATTGGGTTACCTAAACTTCTCTATTTTCTTCTTTCTGTTATTTCACAGTTATGCAATAAACTATATTGTTGTTGTAATCAGGAAAAATTATAATTATACCTTAGTAGGCATGCTAATCTGAAGAATAAAGGGATTTCAGTACAGAGGGTACATGTGTACACAGTAGAGAAAGGGTGAATCTCCCACTTCTAAAGTCATATAATCTAGGCAAATACAAAGAGACAATGCTATGTCTGTCACAATTTTGACTAGTTCTAGGCCGCTTATGCTTAAATATATGGTGACTAGCAGATCCTAAACCTAGTTTTATTATCTAAGGCTGTAAAGATTTTTTTAAAGATTTACCAGTGCTCTCCCTTCTCCTTTTACAAGTATAACTTCCTTCAACTAATAAGGGTATTTCCGAGGATATTTGTGCATGTGTGCACTGTAGACTGCCTTACAGGAATAGAACCATCTTTAGTTGAGTACTCATTTTGTGTCACATAGTATGCTAGGTATTGTCCAAACATAGTTTCACTTAATCTATACAAGTCAGAAAATTAAGTACTGTGTTCCATCATTTACAGGTGAGAAAATTGAGACTCCAGGAACTCAAATTATTTGCTTGGAAATTTGCACATTTCAGGAGTGGCTAAGTTGAATCTGAAGTTCACTACAATCTGGTCACAATTGGTGTTCCTTCCGTTATAGCATTTTGGCCTAATGTTTGCCAGCCAGCTTCTGAAATTTGGTTTTCTTTATCTTTAACATGAAGAGATTACGAGGTAAAAAAAAACAGCACAGGACCCCTTCAGTTCTCACATTTTATGTAGTTGCAATTGCAACCAGCCTCATAGAGACATTACGAGAATTTTGTGCAAGTGCCTTAAAAAATGAAAGAAGTATGGTACTAAGTTCAGATGTTATTTTAGTAAATAAAATCTCATTTTTTCATCAAGTCACATGACAATTGCAGAGCTGCTTTGTCATTCTGGCTGACAGGTCTTCAACAGAGAGTTGCTTCTAAGATTTTTGCTCTAAATTTCCCAGGCTCCGAAAGTTTTCTTCCTGTTTCTCAGGCTCTATGTCTCTATGCAGATAAGCAAATGTATGCACAAATGCTCTCTCTGTGTGTATGTGTATTGATGTGTGTGGGACCTTAGAAAATTGAATATTCTCTTTTATAATGTGAATAGTCTGCTTTAATTGAATTTCCATATGTGACTTGTTTTTGTAGTGTTTGTTTTTCTAAATAGAGCCTACTCGAAGTAGAAGTAGCATAGAGTACAAATGGAGAAATCACCCTGAAGTAAGTGAAATGCTACTTCACTTTGTTGAGTTTCTTCGGATGTTTTTGTAAATTTATTATCACTGACCTAGTACTATGAGGAGCCTACATTCTCTTTGTGATTCTGTCTGTAATTTAAATATTTTCAATGAGTTAATTAAAAAGGAATGTTCTTCATAGCTATTTCCTACTCTTCTCCAAACTCAGCTTCCCAACAGTATTAACCAAGTTGTAGAATAGCAAAAGCCTTTCACTACTGAATTTCTTGCACTAATCAGCACAGAATGCTTTCCCCTCTGTGTAAATGGCTTGCATATGCAATCTCGAATTCAGCAGGTTTAAGTTAAAGAACACATATAACAAATTTGAGAGGGTCTTCTGCATCATAGACTACATTTCTTCTTCTTTTAAAAATTGATGCATTTAAATATATACAAAACACCATGCATTTGGATTTAACATATTTTACTTGCTTTCTTAGGAGGGAGAGGCAAGGGGTGTTTTTATGAACATTCTAGAAAAAATCATTTTGATTTGTTTATATATCAAAATCATGTAACAATGTTTATTGTGACAGAATTTTCAAAAACCAAAGAAAAATCCCTACAACAAGTTTCAGCATGGGCAGTACAAAGTCAGTATCCTCTTCAATAAATACTAGCTTAAAGTTAGGATGGCTATTATAGCGCCTGTTCTATACTGAGTTGATATAGACTTGATTAGTGACATTTCAGATGTGTTGAAATTATGTGCTGTGATGATGTTGTCCTCTGTTTATCTTTTAAATCTGTAGATTACAATTTTACACAAGCTATAATATTTTTACTTTATTTTAGTCTGTTGCCAGAAGCAATACAAGTTTGGAATAAATAAATTTAAGTGTAAATAATTATGTTTATAGAAATAAATATTGTGCTCACTTTGGCCCTACATATACTAGAAATAAATACTGTTGATTGAAATATGTTCAGAATTTGGATAATATTTTTCTAACCTATTGATCCATACTGACCAACTTTTTAAGATACATAATTCTTTGTCCTCATAAAAGTCTCCGTTACTCTTACATGGATTGTTCTTTGTGCTAGTATCTGAAAATATTTCCTCATACAAGGAATAGCAAACTTTACTAACATTTGGCTTAAGGGCCAGGAATGGAAGTCCCTCTTTTTTGGTCATTATATAAACTGTTTGACATAGTGTCAATTTACAGAATTCAAATGAAAAGACTTTGCACAAATCTATATTAAACAGATCCAACATGTTCAAAATTAGAGAGTCTATTTTCAGTAATTCCAATAGAAGGTAAATATGGCCAAAGCAGGTTCCATGGGAAACAAGTTGGAGGGTAGTTGTGTACGTATTGGCAAGATATTACCATTAATTTTACTACAACAAACCAGATGGACTTTTATGGCTTGACTTCATTTTAAGTCACTATTACCTGCCAAAAAAAGTAAACAAAAATAGGTAAAGAAAAAATAAAGGTATTTAACATGAATAACTGCAGTTACTTAATTTGATTTATTTGCCTTAGTTTTATGTACATTTTTTTTTGGTCTAATGAGTTGGGAGAAAACCAACACAGAAAGTGAGAGTTGCGTTTGGATTATGTGATTGTTTTTGGATTAACTATGTTGTAAATAGTTTATTTTTTTGTTCCTTTCACAGCTAAACAGTTTAGCAGTCCTCTGGAAATTAGTAAATTCACTTCAGAATAAGTCTAGAAATCACAGTCAAAATATTTCTAGCCATGTTGTGCTGATGATGACAACATAATTCTGTTACTATCACATTTTTGTACTGTAATCATTGTCTTAAAATTGTATCGTAAACTAAAAAGTAAATAAATAGAAGATACGAAGCCAAAAATAAATGAACAAGCCTTTTTATCATTTCGACTTGTTTTAATATCAATTGCTTTGAAAATGAATTGATTCCTTTAAAAGGAAGCCTGACCAATCACAGCTGGATTACAAAATACAGCCCAACCACTACTTTAGGAGATAAAGTGCAGATGTTCTGTAATAAAGGGAGGTAGAAATTCACCTGGGTAATCAACTTTGTGACCTCAAAGCTGCTTCACTGCTTAGAGGGATATTCATTTAAGTGAGACCCACACCTGGTAGTAATGATCAAAATGTGCTGGAATATTTAAGATCCCATCATGCTGACATTCTCAGCAGCAAGTGTACAGCATACCCTGGGATTGAGGATAAAAGGATTGCTACAGTTGAGTTCCAGGTGTGAAGGAGGAGATTTATGACAACCGATTTATTATGACTTCCTTTAAGGCCTAGAATCCCTACAGTAATTCACCTGAAGGACCTAACAGCACTGCAGTGGTTTGCAAGAGCATCTGATATACATATAAGAAAGCTTTGCTTCTGAGGGCATCAACTGTTCAGATAATTGCACTTACTAACTCACATGTCATACTTGACTTTGGATATTAAGGCTAAATGGACATTTCTCTGCTGCATAATATCCGAATCCTTCCTATTTTTACAATAACTTTTACATTTGTTAGAAATAAAAAGAAAGGTGTCCTCATTATTTCAATTCATTTGGTATGCCCCTCCTCTATATTTTTAGTCAGTATATAATACTATATTAATTATTAGTTTCAGGTGTGCAGTATAGTGAAATGACATTTTATACCTTACAATGCGATGTGTCATACATACATCATGTATGCTCATAATCCAGTAGACAATGCTTTTTGCATTGTTCTCTTCATATTACAATACTTAGCATAATGTATAAACCTCATATATAATAACATAGGATGTGTTAAAGTCAGAAATTTTTTTAAAGTCGGAAGAAAGAGAGGGGGAAAAATATCAGTGTATGAGAGAAACATCACCTGATTTCCTCTCACATACCTCCTGCTGGGGACCTGGCCTTCAACCCAGGCATGTGCCCTGACTGGGAATTGGACCGGTGATCCTTTGGTTTGCAGGCTGGTACTCAAGCCACTGAGCCATACCAGCCAGGGCAGTCAGACATTTCTAAAAACAAATGCTGGCTCTGCTATTTACTTGATCAGGTAATTGCACTTACTTACAAGTATAGTAAATTGCATAATACACATAAACAGATTGACAAAAAATCCTATGGACTTGATAATTGCAAGTTGGTTATTAAAGTAACTTTTTTAACCAATGGGAGAAATCAGGGCCATCACTTCAATCACCAATGCTCACTTTTAAGAGCCAGATATTGTTCAGATTGAGATGAAGTGCTCAACTTTATCATACATATTTTGGTACCTAGTTGGTAGGGGTCAGGAAACATGAATTCTGAATATCAGCTTTTATATGCTTGTCTCTTTCTTATAAAAATACATATTTAAATGTTTTTAAAATGTTTGATTTTTCACTCAAGTAGGGCAATATCGTCATTACAAAAGGACTTTGATATGTGATTTAAAAACGTACATGAGGATTTGCAGATACTTCTGTAGTGTTATTTCAAAATGCTACACTCCTATGTATCACTGAACACAGGGAACTATAGAAGAAAAGCGCAAGATTCTGAAAGTACCATATGGATAACTTGATTATTTAACCAAAATAAAAATACAGTGAAAAGAATTAGGATGTTTTTAGATTTTCAGTTTCTGAAAATTGTTTAGTTTGTTTAACTCTTAATCCTTCCCCTGAAAAATTATCACCGAAGTCATGTGGTATGTAAGACTGGTCTATATTTCAGATATGTGTGTGTGTGTGTGTGTGTGTGTGTGAGAGAGAGAGAGAGAGAGAGAGAGACAGACAGACAGACAGACAGACAGACAGACAGACAAAGAGATGGGGAGAGAAAATCCTTCAATGCAGTTTACTATATAATAACGTGGCTTTCACCTATGGGGACAAGTGTCACCCGAGTATCATTGGTCACTTAGCAGATCAAAGAGAAGAAAAACAACCCAGAGTCTGAAATGTCAAATGCCTGCTTTTTCCTTTCACATGTATATTTCAAAACAAAAACCAGGCTTTCAAAACAGGAGAATTTGGTAAGTTTCATGTGTGCTGCAGCTAGGCTGGTTCAGGCTTATGTTTATATTGGATCCAAATGCTTCACTGACAGATGTGGGGCACATCCAAATAGTTGCTTCTGGATAAAGTTATTTACACTGAAGTTTGACCCACAAGGGCAACAGAGCAGCTAAGTACCCTGGGTAATACTAACAGACAGCTCGACTTTGCTCCAGATCATTTAGATTAAAAAAAAAAACTTTCTGTAAACTTCAAAGCTTTTTACCCCAGCATGCATGCTAGTTTCCATGAAAATAAATTTTTGAAACCTATACCCTTTATATCAAAATATCAGGAAATGGGATCTTAGCATTTGGTCTCTGTCTCAAAAGCCTTCAACAAAATTGGCCACATACCATTATCTGTTTTAGTTATAGGCCAGCAAGGTCACCAATGTGAAGGCAGCGGAATCATTTATTGCATTGTAAGGTCCATTTGAAAAAGAATGTTGGAGTTAGATTGCAAGGAGGAAGGGTTTAATTTGGCCAGCCATATGTGTGCTCATCAAGCATGAATGTACTTATGTAACATGCATTATACTGTATGTGTTTGTTCCCAGTTCCTTACATGCTGTGATGTGAGAAGTGTCCGGACTATGAGAATATTTTCCCAGTTTGTCTTTCTTTGATTTAAATATAAATCTTGAGTTAACCATAAGTTTAAATTTATAACCCTTTAACAAAAGTTTAAAGGAAGGCTGGAAATGTATGGGAGACAAATTTGTTTTCTAATCTTTTATTTTAAAAGAAGGCTTCACGTAAGCATGGGACATTTCGAATAACATTTAAAGCCAGTATCACAACACAATCAGACGTTATCCAAGTCCCACATCATGTTAAGAAGAGAAATATTTCTTTGAAATAGTATTCAATACAACAATTTCCTCATGTATTAAAAGGATTAGCCTTTTGTAGCTGAACTGTAACAGAGAACTTTCCTTTCCATTCATCCCCTGTCTTCTTTTATAGTAATATTGCTTTCCTTATTATTCAAGTGGAAAAAAGACAGCCTTCAAATCTGAAGGACAGACCTCCCCAACACACACGCAGTTTGCAAATGAGCTTTCCCAGCATTGCAGTGAAGAAAAGCTTGCTTTTATGTCGTACATGTGATCCAAATTCTATGACAAGAAGTGAGTGTATTTTAACAGTTGTCAATAACTGTAACGAGTGAGGCTCATTGAAGAGGAACCTATAATTTGGCAATAGTAGGTGTGCTAATATTTTAAACTATGGTTTTCCTTTCGTTTACCTGTGGCAGCGATAACCTTTTAATTCCACCCATGCCGTTGATCTAGATTGCTGCTCGTTTTACCAAGAAAACGATTATTTATAGCCTGCAAGGAACTTAATATTACTGTGAATTTCAATCCGAGACAAATAAGAGGCTGTTTATTAAATGGAGTAAATGGACTAACTTTTTATTTAGGAGTTTGGAACGAGAAGAAAGTTTATTACTTCGGAAACAGGTAAAAAGAATGAGAAGGAATTTCTTGATATAGCCAGAGGCAGGGGAACAACTTAATTCCAAGGGCAGTGCCCTTTGCCGTGTGCTGCAATCATGCGACAATTATGCCACAAGAGTGACTAAAGAGGGAAAACATTCCTTCTTGCTTGGGAGAATCATATATTGCGCTACTTTCTTACTTGGGGAGACCAAGTCAAAGAGGAGAGCGAGTAAAGCAGAACTAAAGAAATGTTTGAAATAATAAACTGTTTCTTTTACTTCAGTAAGAGTTGCCAACATTTTCAAAAAGCAAATAAGATAATACAAATGCTACTGTCCATTTGAAGCATCTCTGAGAAACCTGCCAAAGTCAATGTTTTATGAAATTTAAGATTGTTATTCCCTTTCCTGTGTGGGGGTAGGAGTAGGGGAAATTCCATATTTAAATTTCTTTGGCACAAACAATAAAAAGAGGGAAAAACAATTTTCTGTCCTTTTTTCTCTGAAGAGCTAATTTATTTTAGTGACATGAAAATTATTAGGTATTTATATGTAATAGTATAAGAATATATTCATTATATTTCTAGTTTCAAAATCAGAGGCCCTTCACTCTACTATAAATCAAGTGAATAGTAAATCCATAGAGATAGACAATTTATCCCACTTAGAATAATAGAGAGATTTCTGAGCATTTTTCTCTCAAGGTTACTGCCTGGTTGTAGAAGAAAAAGGAGATTAGAAGGTTAGACACCAAAATGTTAACATTGAGTACTTTTATATATGTCTTTGCACTTGGTACTTATTTGAATTTCCTGCATTGTCTCAAATATATTAGTAGGAGGAGTAAAAGTTATTATTTTAATTGTGGGTTTGACATTATCACATATATGCAGCATTTGAACCTTTTAAAATTAATCATTCTGATTCACTGTGTTGAGAATAGTGAGACAAATCGACAGTAAGTGGCAGTGAAAATCTGTAGTTATTCTTCCATATATTAATTCTAAAATATTTCTTATATGTCTCTCATGTACACATCACTATGTTAAGTGCTAAATACTTTCACCAGAATCTTATCATAATGTGGTTAGGGGTGGTAGTGCAAAGCTCAGTGTCATATGAGTAGACTATGAATACCAGGTGAGAAATTTGGATTTTATGTTGCAAGTAAAAAGGAGAAATTGGAGGTTTTTAAATGAAGAATATGATCTAAATAATATCTTAGAAAGATATCATTTCTGTCCATGTTTATTGTGCAGCGTTAGAATAGCAGGAGTCGGGAGCAAAGAGGACCACTTAGGAGGCTATTGCAACATGAAGCCCCAGAATTACAATAATGTTATCAGTGTGCAAACGCTGAGAAAAAGCAATCTGTTTTAGTGCCTCATACGGCTGTAGGGTGAGACTGGACCAGGGAGGAGGGGGGTGCTGGCTGGCCACAGAGAGGATGGAAACAAAATGATCTCTCAAGTTAACCTTGAAAGTGTAGGGAAATATTGTCACATGTTAAAAAAAAATTCAATCCGTCCATACTTGCCTACGACTGCTGCTGAGTTTTAGTTTTTGCAGGAAAGTTTACCATTAAAAAAAGGGAAAACAAATTCCAGGAATCCTGTTACTTGGCAATAGTTTAACAAAAGGACCCAGGCGAAGGGATTAGGAGGCTATGGTAATATTCTGAGCCCTATCACTAGCCACTTTTCTGTGCCTCTCTTTCTCTGTCAGGGGACTGAGTGAAACTACACTTCTCTCACAGAGACATTCACTGAGAGGTGGGGCAAGTGATTAGGTCTCCTCAGAAGGAAATTGACATAGAAATCCTAGCTTCATTATGTTCCGCTCAATAATAACCGACTCACAGGGAAACAATGGCAATGGTTGAAATATCTGAGAAGCAGTGCCTAGTGGAAACCGAACAAGACTCTTTTGTGAGAAATAAACTGGTCTTCTGAAGAGGAGAGAGAGAAGAGTAAAATCAAAAGGAACTTAATGCCCTCTTGGTGATCTCAAGGTCTAAAATAGTGAATGCATGTCTATAAGCACCTTTTTTACTTTTCATTTCCTAGGCTGATTAGACCCATAGAATATTACAAGAGGCAAACTCATACTCAGGGGGTACCTGGAGCATGGGTTGTGAATGAAAGGGGAAAATCTAATTACATGACACTTGAAAATGGACTTCAGTTAAGAACAGCTTGAATTTCTCTCCCCGGTACAACAGCACCTATTTTGCTTTCTACTGATAGTCTGATTTTAATGTTTTATTTGGTACAAGGTAAAACTAATATTTTATCTTCTGGGATATTACTTAAAATTTGCATGGCATTTCAAATAAGCAAAATTGAGTGGAAGATAATTTTTTTAAAAGAAAAAAGACCAAAAGGAGGCTCTAGGATTAGAGGTTTTTCCACATTCCTCTTGTCATAAATGCATACTAAGTTGTTGATCTTTATAAAACAAAACAGGCTGATAAAATTATATACCCAAACAAGAGTATAAACATGCTCACAGATTTGATCCAAAAGATGCCCTTTTAATCTAAGTGTTTACTTATAAAATAGATCCTTGATTGAATTCACATTTTGTCTTTTGATCATCCGATTACTCAGCACCATTACAGTTTACTAAAATAAAGATAAATTCTGAAAGAAAATGTGATTTCTGAATACGAGCTGTCAACTTGAAGTCATTGAGAAATCCAAATGAGAACTGTGTTCTCATCAGCTTGATTCTCACAATGCATAGGAGGAAACTAGACAGTTGCAACTTGAATTTTCATGATCAGTTAAACAGATCACAGTGTGATTTAAATCTACAAAAGTAACTCCACAAAATGAACTGAGGGAAACTGAAGCTTATTCACTTTAAAAACTAAAGGGAGTGCCCTGGCTGGTGTTGCTCAGTGGATTGAGCGCCAGCCTGTGAAGCAATGAGTCGCCGGATCAATTCCCAGTCAGGGCACATGCCTGGGTTGCAGGTGAGGTCCGCAGTAGGGGGCACACTAAGGGCAACCACACATTGATGTTTCTCTCCCTCTTTCTCTCTCCCTTCCCCTCTCTCCAAATATAAATAAATGAAATCTTAACAAAAAAGCCAAAGGGGTTGAGGATAATATATTAATTTGAAATGGGAGGCTACCTGAAGAGTCAAGGTAAGGAGACAAAACAGAAAATGTTCCGTCGAAAGCATTAAAATTAGTGTTGTACAAGGAAATTTGCACAAAGGATTAAAAAGGGGAAAATACACTAATTGAGGTTTTGAAAGTGTTAATGCTTATAGAGAATACTGATAGAAATCACTCAATAACAACGAAAAGCCCACATTAGGTGTTGAGCCAGAGTTTTTTTCAGTGGAGGGAGAGGGCTCTGAAATAAGTCAACTTATGATCTTCCTTAGAATAATATATACAATAAGTGCAACACAACTAAGTAAAATATGAATATTGAAAGCAGCTTTGTGAAAACATTTTACTTGGGCCCTTCACGCTAGATTGTAAGAAAGAAAAGTCAGTTATGCCGTTGTTGCCATTAAGACTCATTTCACAACCTACACAAGAACACCTCTGGATTCAAAGGAAAGGCTCAATTATAATACCTGAGATGAAGGTGATCATGGTCAAAACAGTCTCTCTCTCTCTACTTCTCCCCCTCCCCCAAAATTTATTATTCTCTTTCTCTGAGAAAATGGTACATAGGCATTTCAAAATAAACACCTTTGGAATCCAGAGGAAACAGGTCCCGATGAGCTCTGATCACAGGCTGTCTGTTTGGGCAGCCAAAGTAGCAGTCTCAGGGACTAAGGACGTTAGGATGACCTCTTTTAGTCACACTGTGCTTTCCGCATCCCCAAATAACTTCCAGAGTTCTAGCTCTTTTATTTAGCAATATTTCTATGTCATTTCTTTTTCTCTGTCCTCTCACTTAGCAAACCTGCAAAATACTGAACCAGTTGAAAAAGTGACCGGAGCTTCTGATATTTTAGAAGTCTTTTAAATAGAAATGTTTTTTTAAGTACTAGTGGTAACTAAATAAGTGAAATCTGATGCTTAAAGAGTATGTTTATTTTATCGGGTGGTATAATTCCTGTGTGTGGAAAGTGGCGGTTCCACATTCCTGCACCCTTAAGTAGTGGTCAGAGTGGCCTTATTTTAAGGGCACTTTTCTTAGGCCAACGGAATGTGGTCCAGTTCCTCCCAGATAATTTTCCAGGACTCACTGGCATTCAAAACCTTGAGCACTGCCAGCAAAAGTTTTGTGACTATTGTGTCGGGATGTGCGCACTTGTGTGTGTGTGTGTGCATATGCGTGCCTGTGCACACAGGGATCCAGTAGCGTGAGCTGAGAAAGTAAACCATTTCCAGCTGGGGCTCAGGCAACCCTTACACAATGTCAAGAACCACGGAGGGAGCAAGGGGTACTCAATTCCACTCTGCAGACCAGGATACTGGATACTGCAGATTTATCAACAGTGTTGCAAACCAGGGACAAACACATAGGAAATCCACCTTCTTTAGGACCTTTTTTTCTCTCAGTTTAGCAGAGACTAATAGGTACGAGTGAGAGATGCAATGCTTCCTTAGAACAGTGCACCATATTTTTGAGTCTCCTAGCCTCCCATTTAAATGTTTACTTAGTTATTGCAGAGCTTTCCTTCCATTTCCCTAATCTGCGTCTCTCTATTTCCAGCTGCTTCTCAATTAATATCTATGAAAAGACTCTCTGATAATCACAATTATTGGCTACTAGGTAGAATGCCCTCCAGAAGAAAATAGGACAGTGGAGGCAATTAAGAGCTAAAACAATGAGGTAATGTGTTGTATAGTCTTTGTTTGAGGCCTCCCAAATATTTTATCTCATAGGCCTAAGTGGGTACTGACCGATCCTTTTATGAGACTGATCCAATTTAAAATAATTTCTTTTAATCGGTGCATACTGCTACAGCTTTTGGGTACAAAATGAGCTCAATAAATTCTTGCTGGTTTGAGGTGGCTTGACTACAGACCTAATAAATACATATGAGTCTACTTAGCTGTATTTTACAAAATAGCACTCATAGGACAACAGACTTCCATTCAAACATGAATCTAGGGAGATCATTTCCACATAAGGGCATCATGCAATATACACAAATTAATCTGTATAGCTATCCTAATGGTCAGGGGTCTTCACTGCCTGTTCTTCACATTTTGACATGGTGCCCAGACAGTGCACTCAGTCACTTACGTACTTCACATCCCTGTTTGATACAAACTGATTCCTCACATCAAACCACAGTATGCATATTGGGAAATACGCATGCATAATGATCAGTGTGCACATTGGGAAACCATGCTAAAGAATTAGGACAACAATGACAAATGAGATAAAACCTAATAAATAAATGATTTCACTGTCATCAAAATGGATTATGTATTTAGGGAATATTATTTCATCCAAATACAGAAGGCTTGGCTTGGATTTCCAACTGTCCATATTCAGTCATTCTCTCTTTGGGTACACAAGGGGCATTCAATCCAAATTACCCATCCTATATGGCTCTCTCTCTGTCTCCTGCTTTTTGTTCCCTATTCATTCCTTGTACAAAGCCTAGCCTATAGAAGGAGTGGCTTGAGGGCGCCTAGAGGCATCTTACATCAATGGCTTTGAGTTCTCCATTTAACTCTTCAACTGATTAATATTCTGTGTAGCCAGAAGCCAGCCTGACTCAGGGCCTGGGTTTAAAGAGCAGATGGATTATGGCCACTGCTCCTCAAT
Organism: Carollia perspicillata; assembly: GCA_004027735.1. Taxonomy (NCBI): domain Eukaryota; kingdom Metazoa; phylum Chordata; class Mammalia; order Chiroptera; family Phyllostomidae; genus Carollia; species Carollia perspicillata. Next base: position 21,890 of record PVKM010002084.1, on the reverse strand, counting down.
TGATTCATTATTTAGGCCATTAATTTTCTTCTCACCAAAAACATCTGGCGTCTGATGCTTGGGGATAAACTGACATTAGCTGCAAGCAAGTTTAATAACAGGTTCATCATCTATGATTGCAGGTTAAAACCACAGACAAGAGTTCAGAAAGTGTGCAAGTATTTCAAGGGAAAGGACACTGTATAATCTGCTTGCTTTAGAAACATTCTCAGACAAAGAATTAACTTTGTTTTGCTTTGTTTTCAATAAAATCCCATTCACTCTTTGGCAATGTGATACCCTCAATTATTGAAATTGAGAGAATAAATATTAAAGAACTTTGCAAACTGTGCAGATAAACAAATAAATAACATTAGTATTTTATTTAGATCAGCAATTTGCACACTGGTGTGCTGCAAGAATTTTTGAAACATGCAATACATGACTATTTAGTCAGGGGCACTGACCTCTTTTCTCTTAGATTGTCAAGTAAAAAAATGACAACACCCAACACAACAATAGCTGTTCACTGTGAGTGAATCAAAATTATACCTATTTTTGTCAGATTGATCAAAAATATATACATATTTGCCGTGCCACAGAATTTTAGGAATAAGTCTATATGTGCCATGAGGTAAAAAAAAGTTGAGAATTGCTGTTTTAGATTACAGGACTGCTAATGATATATTGAATGCATTTTATTTTTATATTGCATAATAGTCCATGGTTATTAGGCAGATTATTTGCATCTCCAGTACTACTAAATCACATTTTGCTCATTAAGCTGACCTTTGTCAAACTAGTGAAAAGGTACCTACTACGACTCTATCACCTTTTTCTTTTCCTTTTTTCCTCTAAGACTAAAACTCCTTCCTTTTTAGTGTTTCATCAACATTTGCTAACATAAAACTATCTTGGGGAAAGGTTCTGATATCAGTCATTCACATCTTAGTATAAATTTGACCTTTCTCTTGTAAAGGATTTATAGTTTGCAGCTAATATTTCACTGTGAAATGAAAGCACTCTGCCATAGGAAATTAGATTGCTAATAAAGGGATAAAATATATGTGAACACACATATTTGTATATTTTTCTGTCATTGGGTACTTCCTGCCATCTCTGAAAACATACTTGCGTAGATAGCTGGCTATGTTGCCTCTGTGCCTAGCTGTCTGTATTGGCTGCAGGCAGGTGTTTGGCACCAATCTATAAGAAGTCAAATGCCCAGATTAGTTGCCAAAAAGAAACAGTTGTGTGGGTGGACCTAGCAAGAAATTCACAACAGACATCTGGCTTGGACCATCCCTGTGGGCTATAGCTTCAACATGTTTTATCCCACTACTCCTCTGTTCCATGCAATGCTTGCTGGAAAACCGCCCAAAGGTGAATTGACTAAGAAGGGTGAATGAGCCTACACTGATCAGCCTCAGAGTTGTAAACCGGCACAGCCCCCAACTCCTAATTCAGCAGAAGCTGTGTGAGTCAATGACAAGAATTATTCACCAGGCTAGTAAAGTCTCAATAGGAATGACTGGTTATTGTAAAGGGTTTGTATCCCAAGTAGAGTGGACTTTGCTCCCAATTCTCTTTGAAAAGAGATAAAGGGGATCCCTGCTTTCTCCCTCTCTTCACGGGCCCTTTATTTCTCTCTTATACCCTGTGTTTTGATAGTTTTTTTTTTTTTTCAGGATAACAATGTTCTGACATGTGGCAGCCCTTAGAATGCATGGCGCAAGTGGAGGATGGCAACTACACCTGTGTTTTAGTGCTAAAGTCCAAAGACAGATACTTTAGGGATGTTTTAGAGACTGGAACAGACAAAGTCATTTCTGAGGCAAAGTTTAGTCAATTGGCTTTTTTGGCAGTTGGACTAATTTCTACTCTCCAGTTCTTCTGACCACTGTTTACCACTGAACACCCCAATCGCACCTCTTCCCACTACTAATGGAATTTTCAGAGTTGCTGAATTGCCTTAGGGTTGTGGAGAAGAATAATTCTCAAGTTTAGATATTCATACATCAGTTCAGCTTCAAGAAAGGATTATTTCACCAACATTGCCTGCAAGGCTGTGCATATTCTATTCTGCCAAATAATTAGATGTTTAATGCTATCTACTTCCACTTGATACAAGAAATGTTATTTTAACACCAAACAAGTAACATAGACAAAATCTCAGGTAAAAAACACCCTCACTTTATTGTTCATATTTTTCATGTTTCACTTTGACACAGGTCTTTTGGGGTCTAGATAAGGACTGGCATTAGGAACCAGTGGTGCAGGCGTCATCTGGATTCTCAGTGGGCACAGAAGCATAGGTCATGGAATTTCTACTCATGATATTTATGTCCACAGTTTGCTTAAAATGCTGTATTGGCTGGTGAATTCAAATGTCCTTCGCACATTTAGTTGTTATTAACAGGAGTGGCATTGCTCATGAATCTTTATTGATGTGTGTGTGTATGTGTTGCGATTTGGAAAACCCTCTCCTGGATTTGGTGCACCCTTATTTCAATTCTTCCATTGAGCATTCGCTTGTTGGTGCTAAAAACATATTTTGTAAAACTTGAAATATCTCTGGAAAGTTAATCTTATACTATGAAATGCTATCAGTGGTTTCTACTTTTAAAAAAATCCTCACTTAAGAATATGTTCATTTATTTTTTTAATATATATATATAGAGAGAGAAGTGAAAGAGAAATATCGATGATTGGTTGTCTCCCATTTGCACAATGACTGGGGATCAAACCTGCAACCTTTCGGTGTATGGGATGAAACTCCAACCACTGGAGCCACCTGGCCAAGGCAGTAGCTTCTACTTTTAAGTTAAATGCTGTCCTCCTGAAAATTAGCTCCAGCAAAGGCATCAAAAGAATGAAAGTGCTAAAGATTTGAGGACAGGTTGAAGGCCTGAAGGGTAATGCTGGAACATGGAAGACAAGGACAGAGCTCTGACTGGCATAGCCATACAGTCTGAGTGTTCTAGGTACCTAGAAGGCAAAGTATTGGAGGTTTCAGAAATGATATCACATATTACTAATACAAATTTTAACTTTTCTTAGGGCATTATGACTATAGACCACATCTTGAATTCCCCATTTTTTTAGAGTACAGTAAGTCCTCACTTAATGTTGTCCATAACTTTTTAGAAACTGAGAGTTTAAATTACACAAAAAACAAAACCAATTTTGCTTTAGGCTAGTTGACATAAGCAAGAGTTAAGTTCCCACAGAATATTTCTGGTTACAAAAATGTCACCAAACTTCTAAATAAATAAATACCCCAAATACTTGTAATACTAAACATTGAAAAATATAACATACACCTACATTTAAGAAATATTAATAAAGACAAGTAAGGTCATTATTTTCCAACCTGCTTGTTCCAGTTCAGGGTTGCAGGTAGCCCAAGCCTATCCAGGCAGTTCGGGGTGCAAGATGGGAACCAACTCTGGACAGGATGGCATTTCACTGCAGGATGCACTCAAACACACACCCATACTCATTCATACTGGGGCAACTTTGGCAAGCTAATTAACATAATGTGAACACATTTGGGTTATGGCAGGAAACTGTGTACCAGGAATAAAGCCACACAGATATGGGGAGAACATGCAAACTCCATGCAGGCAATGGCCCTGCCAGACATTTGTTTATTTTTTCTCAGCAACAATATAACAAAATAATGTTGAATGAAATGCTATTATTCTAGGAACTGCTTTTTTCTGCTTTTTATTTACTCTATCCCCTATTACTCTTACCCCACATATTTACAGAATATGTGATGTTAATGGGTAGTATCCCTTCTGATAACATAATGGTTGTGTACCTACAGTATAACAGGGTCTGCACAGCTAATTGTAGCCCTACCTAATGAACCTAGCTGGGGATCAGTCTGCCATTGGTATGACAGTTCTGAAGATAACCATATACTTCTGTGTCCAATGTTAGTTCTCATTTTTAGAGATTTACACAAAGCACTTTATAACCCTGGACAGGAGGAATGTTTATTCTTGTTGACTGTATCTCCTATGTCTGCTAAACTCAATAGTGGGGGCACATGGATATCAACCCAATTTCAGTGAAGGCAATTTGCCTTGTACCTTGCTTTAGTTTCTTGACATTTGGTCACACATACAACTCTGAAAAAATGACTTCACCAAGATGAGAAAACCAGCCTTATATCTTGTAAATATCCCTTTGTTTATCTTATCAGAAACTTGAGAACCTGGTCTTGCCATGACCTCTTGGTTCTCCCGGGATGGGTGAGTATGTAAGTCGTACTGTGAGTTGGCCATAGTCATTAAGCCTTACTGCTCCATGAAAGTGTCTTAATATCTTATTGAGTCTAATTAGTACCTAGTATATTGTTGCCATTCAATATAAGCCTGTTACATCTCATCAAAATGAGGATTACACTCATAAGGGTCTGATGTAATTCCCTAGGCAGTTGGGAAGAGAAAATAAAATCATCCAGCTAGTATGTGGTAAGGTAGTCTCATTCGCTTTAGTACAAAATGATGTACTGTTTATCATGTGATTTCTTTACACTCTCCAGATTCTACTCAACAATGGGGGTGGTGGGGAAGGAAGGGAAGTGCCTCTTCTGGCTGAAGTTGACTCTCCTGAGAATGTGACAAATTAGAATGATGGAACCAAACTTTCAAGCATTGTCTCTTCTCCAAGTACTTTCCGTGAGCTTCGTCAGTTCTTCACTTTCCATCCATAACTACTGTGGATGAGCTGTTAATTCTCAGTACCCAAACTCAAATATAACCCGATTTTCTGAAAGTCCTTTTTTATTTTGGGCTCCCATGCAATACATCATAATATTAAATTTATTAGTCAGATTTAATTTGCCAGATAAGATACAGAACATTCTTGTTGGAACATTTGGGATCATATGTGAGTGTATAGGTGGGCACAGATTTATTTCCTTCAAATGTTCACTTGTATCCTTTTTAAACAAGTAATACTTATTCATTGAAGACAATTCAAAACTGTAGATCCAAGAATAAATAAAAAATCATTCATAATTTTACTATCTAATAATAACTCTAATTAATATTTTGAAAAATAAAAAAAGATATAGAACATTCTGGGTTTTTATTTGCTAAATTCTGGCAATCATAGAAAGAGAGAATGTGTGGCAGTGTAGTTCATACTCCAGCTTTAGTATATAGTAGTTACACAACCTTGTTAAATCACGCACTTCCTCTAAGCCTCAGTGTCTTCAGCTGTAAATGGACATGAGGATAACATTTAGTTCATTTGGTTGTCTTAGAATAAATTAGATCATTCATGTAAATTGGTTAGTCCAATGCTCAATAACTGGTTTTTTAACATTTTATTTATTTTATTTTTATTATTTTTTAATTATTTTATTGTTGTTCAATTACAGTTGTCTGCATTTCCCACCCACCATTCCCCCCTACCCGAGCCAAACCCACCTAACTGTTTTTTCATTGAGTGTACCTGCCTATATTAACTACTTCTGAAGGATATTTCAAAGAACCAAGGATTAGAACTCTGAAGTAAACAAGAGATAATACATGAGAAACTTTAGGAGAGAATTCAGTGAATGTTGCTCTCTGGCAGGCTCTGCTAACTGCTTGAGTTTCTGAGAACAAAGTCGCCACTATAGTAATGTTTGCTCAGTCTTGGAACGGCCTTCTTCAAGTATTTGAGGTAGACAAGTAATTTAAGCTTACTAAAACACAATTTGGAGTCATGCTCTGATAGCCAAGTCACCATGCTTCTCTGAGCTTTTCTTCTAAAAGGCAATGCAATGGTCCAGAATTCATTATTGCCTGTTTCTTTTCTGTAAGGATAATTCACCTCTGTGTTTCTCAAGCCTCTCCTTCATGCACTCATACTTACCTCATAACTGCAATACCACTATATTAGTGTGCTAGGGCTCCCTCCACAAAATACCAAAGACTATGTAGCTTAAACACAAATGTTATTTCCTCACAGTTCTGGAGGCTAGAAGGGCGAGATCAAGATGTCAGCAGGTCTGGTTTCTTCTGAAGCTTTATTCCTTGGCTTTCAGGTCGCCACCTTCTTGCTGTGTCTTTGCAAGATCTTCCTTCTGTGTGTGGGTCCATATTGTCTTTCCTTGGGTCCAAATTTCTTCTGCTTACCAGGACAGCAATGAGATGAGATTAGGATGCATGTCAGCCTCATTATTTTTTTTAGGAATGACTTTTACAAATATATATTTTTACATTTTTCATTGAATGTATTAGGTTGATATTGGTAAAATTACATACTTTCAGGTGTACAATTTTACAAATATATCATCTGAATGTTGTATTGTGTGTTCGCCACCCCAAGTTAAGTGTTGGTGTATCACCAGTTATCTCCCCTTTACCCTTTTCTACCTCCCCACCCTCTTGCCCTCTGGTCATCACCATACTGTTGTTGTCTGTGTCTATCAGGTTTTTTTTTTTTGCTTAATCCCTTCAGCTTTTTCACTCTGCCTCCCACCCCCGTTCCCCTCTGACAGTTTTCAGTCTGTTCTCTGTATTTATGAATCTTGTATCCTAGTGATTCGCCTTCTGGGAGTACATCAGAAGAAACCAGAAACACTGATTCAAAAGAACATAAGCACCCCTATGTTCATTGCAGTGTTATTTACAATCGCCAAGATCTGGAAGCAGCCCAAATGTCCATCAGTAGATGAGTGGATAAAAAAGATGCAGTACATTTACACAATGAAATACTGCCGGGCCATGAAAAACAAGGAACTCTTACCTTTTGGGTCAGCAAGGATGGACCTGGAGAGCGTTATGCTGAGTGAAATAAGCCCTTCAGAGAAAGACAAATACCAATATGACCTCGCTTGTATGTGGAACATAATGAACGGAATAAACTGATGAACAAGATAGCTTCATTTTAATTTAATCACCTTTTTAAAGGCCCTGTCTCCAAACACAGTCACATTCGAAGTACTGAGGTTTACAGCTTCAATATGTGAATTGTGTGGGGAACAATATTCAACTCACAACAACCATGAAAAGTACAGTTTATTGGCTTTTGATTCTCATTGCTTTATATTGCTCAGAAGACAAGAACATAGTTTAGACGGAGGAAGCTTTTTTAAAAATGGAATATCATTCACCCATGAGAAAGGGCAAAACCCTATATTTTGTTTTTTTAATTATTTTATTTTATTTATTTTATTTATATTTTTAAATTTTATTTTAATTGTCGTTCAAGTGCAGTCTCCTGTCTTTTACTTCCATCCCAGCCCCCCGCAGTGCTCCCCACCTCCCTCCCATTTCCATCCCCCTTAGTTTTTGTCCATGTGTCCTTTATACTTGTTCCTGTGACCCCTTCCCCTTTTCCCCTGAAACTCCCCCCCCCTCCTCTCTGGTTACTGTCAGCCTGTTTTCTATTTCAATGTCTTTGGTTATATTTTGCTTGCCTGGAGGAAGCTTTTTGGTATCTTGGCAAAAACATATGTTATCTTCTCTTAACACAGTGCTGGTTACTATTGCATGGAAATAGCCATTGGAATAATAAATTCATGCCAGAATAATTAACACATGTTTCATTTGTTCTAGGATGCTGGTGAGCAGATCATATTTTTATCATTTTATTCTCTTCTTTTGGTTTGAAATAGATTTTACTTTTTAGAATGGTTAGTTTCACAGTAAAATTGAATGGAAAGTACAGAGAGTTTTCACATATAACTCTCCACCCCATCCTCCACATTGCTTCCATTACTATCACCACTTTGCAACAGAATGATGCATTTGTTACAATCAATTAATCTAAGTGAACACATAATTATCATCCCAAATCCTAAGTGTATATAGGGTTCATTCTTGGCACTGAACATTCTATAGGCTTTAACACATGCATAATGTCACATAGCCACCATTATAGTATTGTACAGAATAGTTTCACTGCCCTAAAAATCCCCTGTGCTCTTCCTATTCATCTCTCCCTCTCTCTAACCACTAACAACCACATCTTTTTACTGTCTCCATAATTTTGACTTTTCCACAATGTTTTATAATTCAAATTATATAGTATGCACTCTTTTAAGATTGGATTCTTTCAGTTAGTAGCATTCATTTAAGGTTTCCATGTCTTTTCTTGGCTCAGTAGAGCTTTTCATTTTAGCAATGAATGATATTCCATTGTCTGGATGAACCAACACTTATTTATCCATGTACCTACTGAAGGACATGTTGGTTGTTTTTTTATAAGAAAAATTGCCATAAATGTCTATGTGCAGGTTTCTGTGTGGACTCAAGTTTTCAACTTGTTTGGATAAAAACAAAGGAGTATCAGTACTGTGTTGGATGGTAATGGCATATTTAATTTTGTAAGAAACTGCCAAATAGTCACATTTTAATTTAGTTTGTATTTTTATAAATAAATATCAGAATATAAAGACAAGCAATGATATCACAAACACCATGTTCAGAATGTATCAATAATATATATGGGTCTAGAGTCTAAAATTTGGGCACAACAATATTTTATATTTATGTAATCTGAATATAAATAACCACAAATAGCTTTGTTTATAAAAAGACACCATAATAATGTGAGTATGATGAGTCAATACAATTATATGTGTTAAAATAGTTTGAAAGATAAATTGAAAATGCATTGAAGTACAATCATTTAGGCAATTTAAATTATTCATCAAAATATTATTCATCAAAATTATTCATCAAAATATTATTCATCAAATTATTCATCAAAATCTTTATTTATGTTTTAATTTTTTAAAATCCTTTGTCATTGGTCCTCATATTTTGATAGCTAAAGAAACTGATAGAGAAGTCATTTTTCCCTTTCAAGGTCAAACTGGGGCCACAATCCAGGTCCTTTGATAAGTCAGCTCTATAGTCTTTCAATCTTCACTGATGATTTCACTATTATGAGAAAACTTGATTCCCAGAACTATAACTTTTAGCAGATGTTCTCATTCTAAATTAATGCAACATAAAGACACAGAAGATATATGATTTTCCCATACACACATAGAACCTAAAAAATCTCAAATGCATTTTTGGAGCTTGTCTTTTCTTTGGAGGAAAAATGAATTATTTTATACAAAATACAGAGAAACAAAAGTATGGTACTTTGATTTGACATGAGATCTTAATTCATTACTTTGCTTGGTTTCCATGTCAAAGACATAGAAATTTTTGGTATATAATTGAAGCACTATGAAAAGTATTAGCTTTAAACTCAGTAAATGAAAAGGTTATAGTGCAAATATTATGTGGGCTGGTACATTTTTTTAAAACATCATTCCCTTCGTTAAAAGATCCTATTAGAATCACTAATTGGCAGATTGATCTGCTCCCCCCCCCAAATTATCTAAATAAAATTGTGATTAGATTACAATGAGGAAAGTGACGGTGGCACTGTAGCAGTAAATGTGTCCACAATGCTGGCCTAATCAGATGGTAAAGCAATTGTCATTAGTAGACTATCTTCTTTGTGAAGAATATACTATTAAATGTTTATAATTAATTAAAAATAAATCAGATAAATGATTCCTTTTAGTGCCTGTAAAGAACATAAATATCGTAGTTAAACTCCATGTGTCATTCTTTATATTTTAAATTTGAGCTAGCTTAAATTTGTGTGAATGTGCACAGGCACCCCCCCGCCACGAGACACAGACACATATGCATGCTGTTATTGGGTTGGCCAGAAAGTTCATTTAGTTCTGTAAAATAAAAGACACATGTTTCATTTTCATCAATTTCTTTATTGATCTGGATATTTTGAGTGTGTCGGCTCTTTCCCACATGCTTTGATGTTGATTGTTTTCAATGAATGTCTCGATGTAATTGCTATCAACTGCCACTGGTGTACCCAAGCGTGGAACAACATCCAGCGAAGAATCTCCAGCATGAAACTTCACAAACCACTTTGACATGTTTCATCAGTCACAGCATGTTCCCCATGCACGGTGCAAATCTTTTTTTGTGTTTTATTCAGTTGCCTTTTTACCTTTTTTGAAATAATAAAGCATAATATGTCAAAATGTTGTGTATTTTCTTCCATCTTCAATATTGAAATGGCTACGCAAAAGCTCATCAATGTTCATATTTCTTAAGAATGCACGCTGATATGACAGCTGTCACAACACAATCTAACAAAATTGTTTCAAATCAAGTTAAAGACAACTTAGTATTACTACAGCCATCTTATAGAGAAAAACAAACGAACATTTTGGCCAAGCCAGTACTAACATACATCCATTAAAGAACCAGCACATCTACACACGTAGAATACATCAGACAGAGTAATGCTAGTTAGGACTCAGTACTTTGTGGCTTTTGAAAACTTGATTCTGGAGGCAAGTAGATCTGTAAAATACCCTGTTAGAAATTATGAATAAAAATGACATTTTGCTGTGAGTAGGGTGTTTTGACCAGTTCTTGCAATTGGGGAAGGATTCACTAGAAAAATAAAAGATGCTGTCATAAAGATGATGTAGATTTGTGTTTCTTGGCCAAAACCTGGTGAAATATTTCAACATGTTCTTAGAGAAAAGGTTCACAAATAAAAACAATTATTTTATTTTATTTTTTGGCAAAGGACCAAATCAGTATGTGTTTTAGAAGAGTTAGAGCCATCTCTTCTCGGTCTTTTGGCTAAGATCAAGTGTAGAAAAGTTAGACCCAAATTCATAATCCATTTTTCTTATGTAATGGGACTAGAGAGCTTTTGTAGAGGTAACGATGTTACACTTTTGTGTGTGTGTTTTGTTTTGTTTTACCTTGAGCCTAAACTTGTCTAGGTAGTATTCTTTCCATTGGTCTTCAAGGTCAGTGTAAGGCAGCAGTGATATAGATGAAACTGGATCAGGAGGCTGTTGTGAGTTTTTATACCAGCTGTGAGATTTACATGATAAGTAACTTTGATTCCAAGTTTTCTTTCATATATACATTGGTGATGATATCTATCTCACAGGGCTATTGTAAGGATGTCAAGATGGAAAGTGGAAAGTATATATACACAGGAGTTCTATTTTTCTAACAATCAATCCAGTTGTTTTAAAAAGCAAGTGTAAATCAAGTGAAAACAATTTTTATTATTCTGGCTAAATAATACATTTTGTATCCATATGACAAGATTTCTGAGCCTCATCTGTACTTATTTCTCAAATACGTAAGATTTTTAAACTTTATTTTTATTGTCAACACTATTACAGCTGTCCCTATTTCCTCCCACCCTGCCCACCTCCACCCAGCCCTCGCCCCCTCCTCCACCACTGCCGTCCCCACTCCGGTGTCTGTGTCTATGGGTCATGCATATATGTTCTTTGGTTAATCCCTTCCAGAGCAATTTATTTCAGACTTCAAACTCTATCTGGTTCACAATACTGACTCGTCAATCCCAGTATAATCACTTCTTCTCTTAGCTACTTTCACATTCTTTTTCTTTCACCCAGCTTTGAGAAGATAAATAGTTCTCTACAGCATGCAGACACTCCTAGAGAAGAACACGCATCAATGGAAAGTGAACTAGAAAATAAAAGACAAAGTACATGATATTTCTCTCTTCTGACTACCTGCTTAATTTATTTTGACCTTGATATTGAGTAAATGAGGACTCAGTGTGAAGTCCAGATCTCATTGCATCTGCTACCTGAGATCCTGGCCAATGTTTGTGAGAAACACTTTCTTTCAATTCTACAAGTTTATAATCATGCAAATTATTTTAACAGGGTATGTGCACATGCATGCGCACACACGTTTTTCTTTCTCTCCCTCTCTCTGTCCCTCCCTCCCCCTTTCTTGTTGTAATATTAAGTTCTTAAAGCATCTTAAAAGACTTAGATTAAGTTCAGAAATCATAAGGAATATTGAAAGCACTAGAACGGAAAAGTTGAAACTGGACACCACACATTATCTTAAAACTGAACACATGACTCTGCCTTCCAGCTGTGGGAAAGCTCACATCTCATGGGAGGGAAAAGGAACTTTTACTTTTAGAATGAGAGAAGTCATTTCTCTCTTAGTAGGCTACTGCAAACTCTCCAAAAGTCCAGAGATTAAATCTTAAATTGTCATTTCATTAGCGACAACTTGTACTTGCACTGTTTGACTTTTTGCTTTAATAATAACTAGCCTCATTTCCCCCAGACATCATTACTGGGAAAGATTTTGTAGAAAATAGAAAGCTTTAATAAAATTGCCATTAAATCAAAGAGCAATAAACAAACTGAATGAAATGAAAAGTCAGAGCTATGGAACATGTTTTATCTTTCACACTTTTCTCCTGTTCCTATTTCTCTCGTATAGTACTTAGGTATAAACCAATTGATCAGCAGGGAGCTGTTACCTTAATTATAAAATGAAACAACCTTGCTAATGCAGCCTGAAAGCCTGGTTAGTTCCCACTGCAGACTGGTAATTCTGAATGGGCTCCAAAGCCAAATGCCTAGAAAATGCTGCTGTTGCCTGATTGTGATGTGAAGGTTTGAAACAGCTCTGCTGATTTGAGGCACTCTGGTTTTATTTATTTATTTATTTGGAACCTCATCCTTTGCCCTTGGGGTGGAGATGAAATGCTAACGTTCCTTGGGTCCGAAGCAGCATGCACTTTGAAATAGTTCAGTCCCAGGGAACCATTTGTTTGAGGAGGCTTTTTGTCTGCTCATCGGCCCTGGCCGTTAGGGCTCAGGCAGAGATGTGATGAGCCTTGCAGGAAAAATTAAAGAAGATGTAAACAGTAAATGCAGACATTTTGCAACATAGCTAAAAATAAATTGCACTACAGGCAATTATGCAAGTTTTACTGGATACATTAAAAAGACATTAAATGCACAGCTGTTTTAAGTGTCTTTTAAGCTGATAAATTAACTGTCTAATAAATTGTAAGATTTGTCAGCTAATAATGCTATTTTATCTGCTTTAACATATGCCTTCCTAGTTCATGAAGCATTATTGTAAGTGCCAAAAGGAGATAATGTGCATTTTACAGTGTTATGTCTTAAGTGGAATGGATCATTGGCCATGAAGAAGTGTGTTAATAAATCTCCTAGGCTTTGTTAATTGCACTCAATGAAGTGTCACTGTTAAAACACAAAAGATGTGATAGAGAAAGCTGAACATAATGTCTTTCAGTTTTACAATTAACAGTTCACTAGGCAAATCGACCAAAAAGACCATAATTTGTTGAAGCCTTATTAACTTATATTTTCCTAGTCAAGGTCATAATTGTGGATGGCTTTAAAGCTATGTTTTAATGCTCATCACAAAGAGTAACCTTGCTGGAGAGAAGGAACGTTTTTCCTCCGAGTGACATAAGATGCCTACCAGGTTCAAGAGAAATAAAGCAGCACCGAATCAAACATCAGTCTTTTAGAATCATTCACCATCAAGCATGTGTTTTGTCCTTGACTCGAGAAAAAAGCTATTTTGTATTGCTTGTCCCAAGATGGTAAGTAAGGGAGGGTAGTGTACACTATGAAATTCAAAGACACTACTTCAGAGGCCATTAAGTATAAGTCCTTGGCCATTAAAAAAGTAATAATAATAAATTTAAAAAGTTTAGTTTATGTGAAGTTAATGCATTTTTTCCTTTTGAATTCAGACAAGAGACACAAGTAGACTCAATTTGAAAACTTGACATGAAAATCTTTTTCTCTTTAAGTTTTGATTAACTTACAACAAGAGTCATTGTTGTTTGCATGTTACAGCAAGAAGTGTTTTCTTTTCCTTTTAGTGTTAGTAATGTATCCTTGATCAGTTTGATTATCTTACCAGTTTGCAATCCGAGAGGTGCATCTTTAATAATGCTGTGGCTTTAACAATGACTTTCACAAAGAGGAAACAATGAAACTATATACTTCCTTTAGTATAGATGGAACTTTATCTTTTGGGCCAAGCATTACATATTTCATACATTTGTTTAAGTGTAAGATTTACAAAAATATTTAATGGTGGGGTGGACTGGATGTGGAAAATAGAGGAGGGGAGGACGGGGGAGAGCAATGGGAGAAAAAAGAGGGCAACTGTAACAGAATAACAATTAATAAAAAAGACAATCAAAAAGAAAATTTGAGGCAATTGTAGAAATTCTGCATTAGAGTCTCTGTTCAATTCCTGAGCAATTTATTTATTTGTAAGCTAAATAAGAACATCCACCTTTTAGGATCACTATCAAGATCAAGAAAGGAACTTTATGTGAAGGCATTTTAAAGAGCCAAATTAGTATTAGTTATTCTCTTTCATAATTTTTATTTGAATGTATTGGGTAACATCAATTAATGAAATTATACAGGTTTCAGGTATACAACTCTATAACACGTCTGTGTGTTGTATTGTGTGTTCACTACCTCAAGTCAAGTCTCCTTCCATCACCATTTATCCCCTCTTTACTCTCTTTTTCTCGCTTGTAATCGTCATGCTGTTGTCTGTGTCCATGAGTTTTTTTCTTAATCCCTTCGTGGTTTTCATCCAGCCCCACAACACCCCCACATGTTGGACAGATCATCCATCTAGTTTGTTTGTTAGATTATTTTGTTCATTAGATTCCACACAAGTGAAATTCTTGCATTTCACTACAAATGCCCACTGTATAATTCTATTGTTCAAAGCACTTTTATATGTTCTATCTCAACTTATCATTAGAACCATCTTTTGAAAATGGCAGGACAAGTATTTCTAAGTACAAGTATTTTGTTATGTCCTGCTGATTATAAGGTATGTTCTAGAGGTTATAATTCTATAACCAAGTATGATACAGAGTTAATATATTTAAAAAGTTATCATCTGGTTGTATAATTATACTGGCATTTCAGTAGAGGTAATGGCAGTGCAGGGAAGTGAAAGCTTCCTAAGCCTACTCAGTAAGGTTGGCGGGGGGAACCCCAAGCCTTCAAATATATTTCAGCTCTAAAAACCCCTTGTGGTCATGAAACAAATCCCCTAATTGTCAGTCCAATGCTCCTTCACATACCCACACGGCTTCACTTAGACCACACAGAAAATGAAAATGAAATCGGTCAAATGTTAGAAACTATTGTGGGAGTTCTAAAATCTATGTTGATATTAGGACTAGGTTGGATAGAAGGACAAGAGTGAAAGAACTTCAAATCCTTTGTGTTACATTCACTAAACTATTTGAGTAGGGCTGTCTCAGATAGCTTCATTTCTGGCCAGACCACCCCAAAGAAGTAGGAAGTCCTCATTATCCTCACCACCAATCCTCTTTGTGACTGAGCATGAATGGGATGATTTGATCTGAAGTGGAGATTATACACTGTGCTATGCCAGCCAGTCTTCAAATGAGCTTAAAAGAAGCTTTTAAAGATTATAAATCATCATTAGTGGAAACTAGATTGTTTGGGAGTGGTTTTGGTCCCCTTAAACTCCAAAACATTTTGATCACTTTTCTCTTTGAACTGCAGCTTCTACTTGAAGTTAGGAACTGCAAGGAAAGAAATACCATTGGTCCTTTTATTGATGTCTTGATATTCATGTGCAGAAAAGAAAAAATATCAAAAGTTATCCAGGTTGCACAAGATTTCTAAGTGCATGACTGCTGTGCACACAGTTAGAAAGTTAGAGAGTTAGAGAAAATTAGAAGTATCTAAACTTCTAAGTACAGTCAAGCAAAGAAAGTATGTACCATACTGGCCTCAAGATAAGAGTTACGTGTTTTAAACAAAATGAATTAGAAGGAAATACATCAAGAAACCTGGAAAGATAAAAAGATAGAAAGGATAGAGGGAGAGAAAGAGGGAGAAGAAAGAAGGAAGGGAGGAAGGAAGGAAGGAAGGAAGGAAGGAAGGAAGGAAGGAAGGAAGGAAGGAAGGAATATAAGGAATATATTTAATATAAGGAATATAAAGAATGCCTTATATTAAAAGATGAGACATGCACATCTTTGGAGGGCTTATTGATGGCCAGTGTCAATATTCCCATAAAACGTGTAAAATATTTCAGATTCTAGCAAATCTGAAAGTTATATCTTTCCCTATACACCAGTTCAAGTTCCATGGTATAGTAATAATAATAATAATTAATAATTTGTAGAGGGCTTGCTACATTGTAGGTACTAGTGTAAGAACTTTGCTTATATTAGCTCATTTGATTTGGCAATAATATGATGGGACAGGTTATATAAATAGGTTTCAGTTAACAGATGTTGAAATATAAAGACACAGAGGTTAAATAACTTAATCTATATGACAAAGATAGCTTAGCTTCAATATGTGTGAAAAAACCCAAAGGGTATTTATTCACAGTAAGTTCATTGTTGCAACAAAAGGTGAGCTAATGTCTGGAGGAGCTATCAGGGTTATATTGGGCATGCAGTTCAAATGCACTTGCCTCCCCCCAAAGATAATACATATGCTTCGTTATAATAATTTATAATATTTTTATTATTGCAGGCAATGCATATATTCTTCATAGACAATTTAGAAATTAGATATATAAAAGTATAAAAAGAATTGAAAGGTCCATATTCCACATCCAGCAAAAAATAACCATTATACACATGCACACATACCACACCACACACAGTGATGCCCCTGAGTAAAACATGTGAAGCATAGCTTACCCACGATACATGTGAAAAAAAACTAAAGGGTGTTTATTAACAGTAAGTACAATGTGAGAAAGAAGAAGAGTATCTTGGCATCTAGGATGCTAAGGCAATCTTTAAGAAGAGGAAATTTTCTAAAAGAAAGAAGCTGATAGGCTTGTACTAGTTGATATTACTTCACCTGGAAAACTATGTTTACTTATGGGCACCAGCCAGGATATTGACAAGCGAGAGTCTATTTATAAGAAAATGTCTAAAATAGTAAAGAGATGTGAAAGCAGGTCAGAGTAGGAAAAATGGATAGAACTTAGAACTAAGAATGCTAATAAATTCAAGTACCTTTAATTTCAATATTTAAATAGCTGAAAGACTGTTATATGAAAGCAATATAACCTATATGACAACAAGTTAAAAAAATTCAATGATCATGAGGAGAACAAATGTAGAACTTATGGCTTGAGAAATTACTAAGTTCTCTGTCAATAACAGTGATCAAGCAATCATACTGTACATTCACACATTTAGCATGTTCTAGAGGGGATTCAAGGTTTGAGGGAAAGCACTGAAGAGTCTCGTCTTAGTCCAATTTGGGCTGCTATAATAAACACATCATAGACCAAATAGTTTAAACAATAGAAATGTATTTCCCACAGTTCTTGAGGGTATAAATCTGAGATTACATTTCCAGCATATTCAGTGCCTAGTGAAGGTTCACATTCTGGTTCACAGATGGTGCCTTCTCATTGAGTCCTCAAATGCAGAAGGGGCAATGGAGCTCTCTGGGTCTCTTTTACAAGAACACTAATGCCTCGTACACATGAACACAACCTTCATGATCTTAATACTTTCCAAAGGCCCCACCTCCAAATACCATGACCCCTAGGATGAAGTTTCAACATATGCATTTGGGGAGGAAACAAACATCCAGTCTGTAACAAGTCTCAAATTCCCCTTCTTAGCCTGAATCTATACACAGATTCTTGGGCCTTAGGGTATTCAAAGACCTGGAAACTTGGGGGTGGGGTCCCTCTGCAAAATTTTGACAATAATCCATCTTATTTTTTGATAATCCTTTCCTCTGCTGAGATCTTTCACTGTTGCCTTTGGCTGTCCGATAAATCCCACTCTTACCTCATCTACCGTTAGGAGCTCAGGTGGACCTCATACTCGTTAATTTCCTAGACTTCTGCCCTAGTCTTATTTTCTCTTTCTTTAGGTGCTACCAATTCAGACAATAATCCAAGGAAATTGTGTAATAATGGGTTAACAGTTTTTCCAAAAAAGATAAAATATGTGCTTTCTGACCTCGGTTGGATAGCTCAGTTGGTTAGAGTGTCATCCTGATACACCAAGGTTGCAGGTTCAATCTCTTGTCAGGACACATAAAAGAAGCAACCAATAAATACATGAATGGGTGGAACAACAAACTGATGTCTCTCTGTCCCTTCCTATCTATCTCTAAATTCAATTAAAAAATATGTGTGTTCTGTTAGTGACATCCCCATACAGTCAATCAAAGGATGTAAGGCAGTTTCAGAATGGAGTCACACACCTCTGTTTATTGCAGGTCCTTAAAAGAGGGTTGAGAAATTAAAGGAAATATGCCACAGAATGAGAGTTGTGAAACGTACTTTATTCATATAGTTCCTCTAACATATTTTCTCTATCAGTGATCTTATCCACAATGGAAGTCCAGAGACAGCTTCAAAATATCTAGTGGAGGTTTGTGGAACCTTTTTTATCAACAGAAATCTATAAAAGAGCACAAAATAACCTTTCTGGGATACTAATAATGCCCTTGGTTATTGTGATATGAAAAGCCCTTCCAAGGTAATCTCATATCAGTCTTTCAAAACTCTTTGAGGTAGATGAAATGGGAGTGATTATTCAAATTTTATAAATGAGAAATTTGAGGTTCAGAGTCTTTAAATAATTGTCTTACATTATCTTGGCCTAATTGTGGACAGAACAAAGAAAAAATAAATTTACATGTTCTAAAGCATTGTTTAGTGATATTTTTGATAATAATTAAAAAATTAAAGACAAACATTTATTGAGTGCTTATTATGCAACTAACCCCACAATAGACAATTTATACATATTGTCTCATTGAATCCTTTGGAAAACACCATGATGCAGGCATTATCATGCCAGTGCTATATCTGTGGAAACTGAGGCTCACAGAGATTAGGGAGACTACCCATTTAGTAAATGGGTGAGCTAGGATTTTAGGCAAAATTTGTGTGAATATTAATTCCCCATTGTTTTCTCTTTAAGGCCACCATCTGTGTGTCCCACTGGTTCTAGAATAAGTTGTTTACTTTTAAGCTCTGCATTTCCAATTTGACCTTCTCTCTTCAATTGTTTGTTAAATTCACACACAGCATTAATTTCTTAGTTTAATAGCTGATATCTAATCATCGAAATAGACACCCTTAGTTTAAAAAATATTTGAAACAGATAATACATATCTAAATGCATAGTTAAATATATATTACTTAATATATCAGGCATACGTTAAAAATCAAAGAATACAAATAGGAAGAGAGTGAAAAGCAAGTATCTCTGTCATAAATGAACTCCCATCCCTGAGTTTCCCAGCAACCACACCCTCCCTGCTACCATCCTGCTTCAAAAATAACCGCTCTTACCAGTTTCTGGTGTATCCACCCAAGGATATTGTTTTCTGTTTATATAATTGTATGTATACATGTACATATGCATGTACTCTATGGATTTAAATTTAAATACCAATATGCAACTGTGCATGATATATATGAGCACATGCACATATCTATGGCAAAATTACGAAAAGTGGAATTATGGGGGCTCACGGTAAGTGTATGTTGTTACTTTCATAGATATTGCTAAGTTATCCTCCAAAGAAGTTATGTCAATTTAAGACCTACCAACAATCTGTGAGAATGCCTGTTTTCTTACAGCCTTTACAACACAGTATATAATCAAATATTTTATTTATTTTTTAAATAACATTTTAATTTTTAAAAAAGATTATATTTATTTGTTAGAGAGGAAGGGAGAGACAAAGAGAGGGAGAGAAACGTCAACGTGTGGTTGCCTCTCGTGCACCCCCTACAGGGGACCTGGCCCACAAGCCAGGCATGTGCCCTGAATGGGAATTGAACCAACAACCCTTTGGTTCACAGGCTGATGCTCAGTCCACTGAGCCACACTGACCAGGGCTTGTATATGTTTTCTATTATTGATATTGTGCTTTATTTCATATGTTTAAACACCATTTGCATTTTTCTACAAATTGTCTTTATATGTGTTCTGCTTATTTTTGTATAGGGGTTGTTGGCTTTTCTTATTGATTTTTAGAATTATAGGTATAATAAAAATATAGTGCCTTGACACATGTATATTTTACATTCTATTTTCTCCTTGTAATTTGCATTTTATGGTATATTATTCAATGCAAATAATACGGGATGTAATAAAGTCCCATTTATCAAATTTTTAAAATGTTTTCAGGTTTTGTCCGTTGCTTTAAAAAGCCTTAAGTGGTCCAGGATTATTTAAATAAATTCACTTTATTTTATTCTAGATCTTTTATGATAACCACCCTTAAAAAGCCAGATTTGTGAATGAACTGTGACCAAAGCATAATTTGACCTCAAAGAAATTATTGGAACTATTTCACATTTTTAGCAAACAAAAAAGCAATTATTGAAATATATGCATAATATATCAATTTTAATTCAGTTACTTATTAGGAAATGCTTAGCCAAAATTTGTGAAACATGACAAAGTAAACTAGACAAAGGAAACTTTGGTTAGAATCATGAATGTAGGATAAAGGGAGACAAACAAAAGGCTTCTCATGCCAGACAGTAAAAGAAAAATTGTGTGTGCATCTATTTGTAAATAAATGGTCAGAAGTATTGCTGAATGGGTCTAAAGGTGGCATCAGGATTGGGAGTGACAATAAGGATTGGAGAGTGGGATTTCTGCCATGCTCAGACTAATTTACTTCCTCACAGAGAAGTTCATCCTACTGACAGAACTGTTTTCCAGAGATAAAAGATGGAGGCTCTCATACTAAATTAAGGATACATGAAGCATGCATGTATTTCCTCCTGCTAAACTCTGAAGGGCTTGCCTGTTGGCAGAAATGACCCATTATGACTTAAACAGATATCCATCTGTAATACATTAAATAAATTAAAGGCTGAAATTACTTAACTGATGCTCAATATATTTGCTGAAACAATAAGCTTTGAGAAAAGTGGATGCAGCTTTATTTCCCTAGGAAATTTCAATAAGTCATTCAGTAGATGAATACGAACCAATTTTAGTGCAATGTAACTAGTAGGCAAGACACTCAATTTCAGGAATGTGAAGAATGCTGCTTTATTTTGGCATAATCATGGTCTCCCTAAAAGCCCTTCCCCCCCTTAAAGATTGTCAAATTATACGTGTTTCTTTCTTTACACTTCACATCTAGTACAGATTAGTACAAAAAGCTTCGATTTTTCTGAATAATTTTGCCCCATCATTCACAATAAAGATGAAGGCCAGCAGATGGGAGGAATGCACACAGTAGTTCTGTGAATGGCTCAAGTGTGCTAAAGCTGAAGGAAAAGGTGTTTCTGAATTTGCAGCCCCTGCCTCCTCATTGTTCATAGCCTCTCTGATACCAAACAAGATGGTGTTAGTGGTTGTGAACAGCAAAGAATGGGAAAAGCAGAGAAAAATATATGCAAAAGGAGACTTATTTTATTAGGGACTGACCCAGGGAAAAATGTTAAATTGGTAAGGTGTATCTTTGCTGCATGCCCCAGCCTTCTTTATGCTGTCACTTGGTCCCTCCTGTTGCTTTTGTATGTTAGTAGCTGTGAAGACAATTTCTGCTGGAAAAACGCTGCTGAATTAAATGACCGCAGGATGCATGTATAAGGTGAGCCTTGGACAGAACTCAAAGCATGCTCTTTTTATTGCTATTAGTTGAGACACAATATTGTCTTTAATATAAAATTTAAGCATAGGGCATAGAAATTCTATACTATAAGCAAACCCTATAAAATGGATCCAAATGAAAGAAATGGCTAACCAGTCTTAATAAATATAATAGAGTGCATCACAATTAAAGCACAGATATATGGGGTTATATGTTTATAACACTATGTACGTATGGATGCACCTCCTGATGCCCTTCACAAGTATCTTTATAATATTGCAATTTCAAATCATAGTAAATGTATTTCCTAATAATCATCACAGGGTAGAATTTAATTTAGTAACATGAGGGAATTCTTAAAAGCAGTAACACTCCTTTCATATACTCCTAATACCCTCAGATTCTAGTACAAATGTACTAACACTAAATGTCCAAAAAAAAAAAAAAA
>PVKM010002083.1:0-68632 GCA_004027735.1 Carollia perspicillata | reverse complement strand
TTCAACCAGAAAAGAATGAAAAGAATGAAGAAATAAGAATTCAAAAAAATGAGGAGAGGCTTAAGAACCTCCAGGACATCTTTAAACGTTCCAACATCCAAATCATATGGGTACAAGAAGGAGAAGAGGAAGAGCAAGAAATTGGAAACTTATTTGAACAACTAATGAAGGAGAACTTCCCTAATCTGGCAAAAGAAATAGACTTCCAGAAGTACAGGAAGCTCAGAGTCCCAAAGAAGGTGGACCCAAGGAAGCACACACCAAGGCACATCATAATTACATTACCCAAGAGTAAAGATAAGGAGAGAATCTTAAAAGCAGCAAGAGATAAAGAGACAGTTACCTACAAAGGAGTTCCCATAAGACTGTCAGCTGATTTCTCAAACCTTGCAGGCAAGAAGGGGCTGGAAAGAAGTATTCAAAGTGATGAAAAGCAAGGACCTACATCCACGATTACTCACTCTATCCAGCAGAGCTGTCATTTAGAATGAAAGGGCAGATAAAGTGCTTCCCAGACAAGGTAAAGCTAAAGGAATTTATCATCACCAAGCCCTTATTATATGAAATGTGAAAGGGACTTATCTAAGAAAAGATAAGAAATATAAACAGTAAAATGACAACAAACACAACTTTCAACAACCAAACCTAAAACAACTAAACACACAACTAGAACAGGAAAAGATTCACAAAAGTAGAGATCACATGCAGGGTTATCAGAGGGAAGAGGGAGGGGGAAGAGTGAGGGAAAAGGTGTAGGGAGTAAGAAGCATAAATGGTAGGTAGAAAAATAGACAGGGAAAGGTTAAGAATAGTATGGGAAATGGAGAAGCCAAAGAACTTACATCTATGACCCATGGACAAGAGCTAAGGTGGGGGGAATGAAGGTGGAAGGGGGGTACAGGATGGAGGGGAACAAAGGGGAAGAAAAAAATGGGACAACTGTAGTAGCACAGTCAATAAAATGTATATTTTAAAAAGGGCATTACATATGATAAAGGGATTAATCCTCCGAGAAGACAATGATCATTGGAGTGTATGCACCTAACAAAAGAATGTCAAACTATATGAGGAAAAAACTGATCAAACTGCAAGGAGAAAGATGAATCCACTATAATGATTCAAAACCAGTCCCAAAGAAACGGACGCTTCATATTACTTCTTTAAAGAACAGCAGACTATACATTCTTCTCAAGCCTACATGGAACAGTCACTAAGATAAACCATATTCTGGGCCATAAACCAGACTTAACCAATTTAAAAGAATGAAAAGTATATATTGTATATTCTCAGCCCACAATGGAATTAAACTAAAAGTCAGTAACAGGAAGATAAATGAAAAATCTCAAAATGCATGGAGATTAAACACACACACTTCTAAATAACACATGGGTCAAAGAAGAAATCATAAGAAATTTTAAACTATTGCTAACTAAAAATAAAAACACTTTTTGAAATGTGCGTGATGCAGAGAAAGCAGCACTTCTAGGAAAATGTACAGCACTGAATGCATGTACTGATCTAAATCAATAACCTAAGTCAATAATAACCTTAGGAAACTAGAAAAAGAAGGGAAATGTGAATTCAAGTAAGTGAAAAAGCTCCGCCTTGGGTTGCCTCAGCCTGTGCAGTTTTCCTGCCCAGCAGCCTGAAGAATAAAAAATGAACATAGGAAGGGAGGAAATCCAAAATGCTATAAATGTCCTGAAGTAAGCCTCTGAAAAAGTTTCACTATTCGCTTGACCCAGAAAATCCCACAAAAATCATACAAATTAAGAAGTTCAAATCTCCATGAAACTGCCCAGGACATCAAGGGTATGCATATTTGAAAAGCCACCAGGCACTTGAAGGATGTCAGTTTACAGAAGCAATGCGTGCCATTCTGTCACTAGAATGGTGGAGTTTGGTAGGTGTGTCCAAGCCAAAGAATGAGCCTAGACAGAGAGTTGATTGCCCAAAAAGAATGGTGAGTTTTTGTTGCACATGACTAAAAATGCAGAGAGCCCTATCTGGTGTGGCTCAGTGGACTCAGTGCCAGCCTCCAACTGTGAGGTCGCCAGTTTGGATCCCAGTCAGGGCATATGCCTGGGTTGAGGGCCAGGTCCCCAGTAGGAGGTGGGCAAGAGGCAACAGATTCATGTACCTTTCACACATTGATGGTTCTCACCCTCTCACCCTCCCTCCTTTCCCCTCTAAAAGTAAATTTTTTTTAAATGCACAGAGTAATGCTTAATTTAAGGGTTGAGATATAGATTCTCTGGTCATTAAACGTATCCAGGTAAAACTCCCAAAATGTGATGCGGACTTAAAAGAGCTCATGGGCAGATTTACCCATACATGAACTGTGCCTGCCACACTGAGACGATTCTTATCCAAAAAGAGCAGAATGTTCCTGAAGCAGAAGAGGAGGTTGCACAGAAAAAAAAAGATACCTCAGAAGAAACTGAAGAAACAAAACTTATGGTCTGGGAGTAAATTCAGCATAAAATAAATGCTAATAAAAGGAAAAAAAAATAAAGTAGAAGAAAGAAGTAAGAATTAGAGCAGCAGTTAACAAAACTGAAAACAGAAACTCGGTAAGAGAAAAAAAATCAATGAAACCCAAAACTGGTTCTCTCAAAGTCAAATCCTTTGAAAGATCAACAAAATTTGTTCAGTCTCTAGCCAGGCTAAGAAAAAAGAAGATATGAATTACTAATATCAGAAATGAAAGAAGAAACATCACCATAGATCCTATGAACATTTTATTTAAAGAACAAAGGACTACTACGAATAACTCTATGCCCACAAGTTTGGGAACCTAAATGAAATGAACCAATTCCTGAAAGACAAAATCTTTAAAAAATCATGCAGGAAATAGACAATCTGAATAGGCCTATATCTATTTTAAAAATCAAATCAATTAAAAACTGTCCAAAACAGAAAGCACCAGGCCAAGGAAGGTTCACTGCTGAATTCCACCAAATATTTGAGGAAGAATTTATACTAATTCTCTATAATCTTTTTCAGAAAACAGAAGCAAAGGGAATACTTTGTAACTCATTCTATGAGGCCAGCATTATCCAAATTCCAAAAACAAAGACATTACAAGAAAACAACCGACCACTACCTCTTATGAACACAAATGCAAAAATCCTCAACAAAATACTAGCAAATCAAATTCAACAATGTATATAAGAAATATATACCATAATCAATTTAGATTTATCCCAGGTATAAAAATGTGGTTCAACAGTTGCAAATTAATTAACATAATACATGACATCAGAAGGTCAAAGGAAAAAACTGTATCAATAGGTAAAGAAAAAGAATTTGAAAAAATTCAACATCCATTTGTAATAAAATCTCTCAGCAAACAGAGTGGAAATTTCGTTAACTTGATAATAACATATACAAAGAGGGGACTAAAAAACCCCCTGGAATTTATTTATAAAAAAATGTGTATTTATTCTTACATGTTTAAACTTCAGTCACCTTCAAAACACTTTCCATTTCATTCAACATACCTATCAAGACTTTTTTTCCCCACTGCTCAAAACAATTTTTGAACCTGGCAATTTTGATGCCTTTTAGTGCTTTAGCCATTTTTTTTTTGTTTCACCTCTTCCACATCAGCAAATATTTCCCTTTGAGGACTTTTTTCATCCAGCAAAAACAAACAAACAAACAAACAAACAAACCACTTAGGGCAAGATCCAGTTAATAGGGAGGGTGGGACACACAGGGTCATGCCATTTTTGGTCAAAAAGTGCTGAATACTCAGTGCAATGTGGACAGGTGAGCTAGTAAATCACCCATCATGAAATGGGTAAACACATTTCAAAAGAGCCTTCACAAAAAATTCAGTGAGGCTGAATGCAGCCTCTCACAACACCACCAGCTGGAACACTAAAACAGATGGGGTCCTAGAACACTCACCCAGCGGAGGAAGCCTGTTCTACTAGGGGCCCACCCTCCAGAAGATAATTCTGGTTTTCTTGGGTCACCCCTCGTATTAAAAAATCTCTAGCTAATATAGTTAATGGTAAGAAGCTTGACTCTTTCCTACAAAGACCAGGAACAAGGCAAGGATGTTCTCTCTCACCACTCCTTTTCAACACTGTACTGGAACCTGATACAAAAAGACAAGAAAAGGAAATAAAAGGTACACAGCAAAACAGTGCTAATTTTGCAAACAGAATTAAAAGTCCCAAGACATTGAATCACATCTCAACCTTAGTATTTCTGACCCCTTTCCCCCCACAAAAAAAGAAACAAAATCAATGGCGTGTATTTTGATGCCCTCTTTTTTGGAGCCATGACTTATATAAAGTAAAGGATATAAATCATCATCTATAAAACGGACATACAGAATTGTTGTCAAAATGTTGCATACACACTAATGACATATCATAAATATATAAAATATGTATATATGAGAGAACAGTACCTGATGCTTGTAAATGTTAATCATTATTAAGTTTATTATGAATAGTAGAGAGATCTCTATATGCAACTATAACTGATAAAAGACAAATATATAGAACCTGCAGCATTTCAGCAGAAAGTTCATGGGTATTAATGGTAGCAAAAAATTAAATGTTACTCACCCATAAGTAGTATGTGAACTGAAGTGCAAAAATAGCAATGCCTTCGTTATCAAAGGATCCAGCTACTGAACGAGAAATGTAACCTGGTACAATAGCAATAAAACAAGCAGCTAAAAGTCCTGCTCCTTGGTTCCAAAGTTCTCTGGTAAGCAGGAATGTAGATATAGATGTAAGGCCGCTAAAAGTTGGTGCAAGGAACACACATACATCTCTTATGTGAACTGTTATGTTCAATGTATTTAAAATCCAATGGATAAGGCCAGCTGTTATCATCAACCCTGGGTAAACCTAGGTAAAAAAAAAAAAAAGGAAAATTTTAACATATAAAATGAGGTAGCTAAAAACACTAAATTAACTTTTCTCTATTACTACATATTGTTTATAGTAAGTCTGAGAGTAAGATCTCAAAACAGTTCACCTTTCTCACTCACTACAAAATTAAATGTTCTTTTGTATTAGATACAAAGAAAAAGCTCATATATGATGAGAAACATTTAAATAAAAAAAAGATCTGATGGAATGATTATTAACACTGAAAATGTTTTTCAATAGAAAACTGTGGGTAACTTTCTTATTACTCCCACTATTTTTTCACTATAAAATAGGGTCCTAGTCTAAATTACCCTTAAATCTTGCCCTTGTGTGTGAATAAAGAAATGAGAAAAGAAGAGAAGATGAAGTTACGTGCAATATTATTTAAGTGGTATCTAGAAATGATTCTTTCTTCGTTTCAAAGCCAAGATTTGGAAAGTAAACAATTCTACCTAGGAAATGAAGGACTAGTCAGTCTGTGAATTCAAAGATAGTACTTTGGGACTCTGAGAAGGTTGAGAATTTATACCATTTAAAATAACAATTATAATCCTTGTCCTTACTCTGAAAGAGGATAATGAAACGTTAAGAGGGTCCTCCCTGGCTGGTATAGCTCAGTGGATTGAGTGCTGGCCTATGAACCAAAGGGTCACCAGTTTAATTCCCAGTCAGGACCTTGGTTGTGGGCCAGGTCCCCAGTATGGGGTACTCAAGAGGCATCTTTCTATCTCCCTCCCTTCCCCTCTCTAAATAAAATTAAAAAAAAACAAAAAACAAAAAAACATTAAGAGGATCCAAAGTAAAGTAAATAGGACATTTTTGAGCTATTCATTGGTGATTAAAACATGTATTTACATTTCCATCTTTAATTAAATTTTAAAATATTTTTTCTCTATCATTAAAGCCACAAAGAATGTCAAATTTCCTAGCTATATTATTTAATACTGCAAATTCCCCAACAGCTTTAACCTACTCTCTTGTTTTTTTCCATCACTTATCACCATTTCACATACTACTTATTTTACTTATTTCATTTACTGTCTACTAACTAAACACCCTCACAAGAATATAAGCTCCAGAATAGCAGAAAAAATTTCCCTAATACCCAAAACAATGACTGACACAAAATGAATGCTCAATACCTACTGAATGCACAGAAGTAGAGTGGAATAAAGGAAGAGGGGGAAAAAGTGTTGAAATCATCATCATTCTTAAAAATTAAAATTTTGTTTCATTTCACATACACCACCAGGTCCCAGAGTATGATTTTGTTAGCCATATTCAATGACAATTAAAATGAATTTTTAAATACCTCTAAAGATAAGTTAATATATCCATGATAATATGGCAGACAGAGCTGATAACAAAATATAGCCAAAATACAGAGAGGTACTAAATTAAAGTACCAAAACAAAAAAAAAACAAAAAAACCCTACCCAAACAACAAAGACCCCATTCCACTGCAATGGAATAAAAACTTTATACTATTCTAACCACAGAAAAGAACTAAAATCTATATAAAACAACCTACAATGACCTTAGTAAATGTTAAACCCAGTTGGTTACTCTAACCTGATTTTCCCTCTTGAAACAAGAGCATGCATGTTAGAAGTTGTTTTAGTATACTTTAGAGGGACCTGCAGTTTCAGTTCCTGTGTGAGCCTAAAGATGCCCCAGGAATTTAGCTGACAAAAAACCAGATGGTCAACTCAAGGATGCTGACCATAAGGTCTTGCAAGTCCTACATGTAATCTTATGCTAACCAGGTAACCAGCTAACCAATAAAATAACCTTCTGGATTAAATAACACGTAATGAACAATCCTTTTCCCCAGGTAAGGAAACAGGATATATGCCTTAAAACTGTGGAAGAAAAGGGGCCACACAATAAACCTGACAAGCTCAGGGAAGCGTGTATGGCAGCCTTACAAACTCAGAGACCCTTTTAGAGTAATCACATAGGATGGTCTGAAATTAAAAACTTTCTAACTAAAAGAAGGTTATGGCAGGTAGTTATGTCCTAAGCTGGTATTTTTCCCTAGCAAAGGTCAATCTTCACCTTAGCAGAGCCTGTCTTTTTTTTTTTTGGCATTTATGAAAACATGTCTTTGAAATGTCAAATTTTCTTTTTCTGGACCTCTCAAAGCACAGGCACTGCAACAGGGGAAGACCACAAATTCCCTCACTGTTATTGTTATTATGTTAACTGACCGTTAACTATCCTGTACCCACCTGTATAGAAGTGTCTATCATTTTACTTTTCATTCAATCCCAGAAGCATCCCCTCCCACTCCCTGCCACTTCGCTGCCTCCTGAATCTATTAACAATGGATTTCACATAACCTAAGGCCTTCTTTAGATTGTAATGTATAAATAAATTGTAATGTATAAAATAAGGTGCAAAACTGCCATTTTCTGGAGCAGTTTCCCAACTTGAGGTTTTGCTTCCCAGCAACTGTCGTCAGTTTGGCTCAAATAAAGTCATAAAAATTCTCACAGGTTTTGACGTTTTTAACTTTGACAAAGGACTGTTAGTCATGCCTGCCATAAATCGCTAACAGACTTTTTTGAACATATTGCAGAAACCAGCTGTTGTGGATCATGCCTGGGTCTGGGGTGGCGTGAACACCAGACTCAGGCTGACATTAAAGATCTGTATGCGGGCCAGAAAGAGCACTGCCTGCATACCCACAGCTGCCTTCTCCTGATTCCTTTGTTCTGCTTTCCCTCCCCTCCTGATAAAAACTCTTGCCTGCATGGAGATGTTAAGAAGATGGGCTTTGGGACAAGAGTTCCCCCATAGTCTCAGGGGGCTGGCATTTGAATAAACTGCCTTCCTTCTCACCAACACCTGGCTCATGAGTTTGTCTTTTATTGCGGCAGGCAGTCAGCCAAACCTCTATTCAGCTATACAACAAAAAAGGCACATTTAAACTAAAAAGAGAGGGAACCCTTCAGATGCCAAAAAATAAACAGCAAGTTCCAAGTAGGTACGGATGCTATGGGAGTCCCCACCTCCTCCAAAAAAGGGGAAAAAAGGCACTTGGGTCTGATACACACCTTAAGGACTAGAAATTGGGAGACAGTCACTCAACACAGGTATCAGAGAAAAGGCCTAACCCCCAGCACAAAGACAAGGCCTATTTGTAAAATTAGATTAGACAAATTCTTCCCACTCATCAAGGGAAGCAGCAAGAAAGTTTTGCGTAACATCCAAAACATTGAATAGAAACAAACGAGAAATATGAAACTCATTCACTGCATGTGTAGATGCTGGTTCCATGTCTGTAACAACTTCAGGTATAAGAAAAGGAAACCTTAAGCTAACATATATATGATATGACCTCTAAAAACTATCCTCAAAAAAGGTGAAACTCCAAAGGGCTCCAGCAAAGGTAAAAGAGAGATTATAGGAATGGTACCAAATACGGGGACACCAAGAACCTCAGAAAACAAGCCTCCAGGGAAGATGAATCCAAGATACAAAGCTGGACACAAACTATAGAGTCATCAAATACTAATATATCAAGATTAGTATTGTGACAAGATTAGCAACCCAAAATGCAGATAATCTATTACCATTCAATATCTTTGCCAGTTGCCCTGGACACCATCATGACTACATATCTTGTATCTTTATTTCTATTTACATCAAGGATAAGATAATGTCTCAAATTAGAGACGTACTATCACAGAAAACATATGCGTTCCAAACAGTGTGAACATTTATAAAATCTGCCAAATCCTATGCCACAAATCAAATTTCAATAAATTTCAAAGTAATACAGGACTTTTCTCTAAATAAAATGTATTTGAACTGTAAATCAAAACAAGATAACAAGGAAATTCTCTTATGCTTAAAGTTAAATACAATTCTCAATAACCCGTGAATCAAAAGAAATTATAATGGAAATTAAAATACATCTTTACTTGAATGGTTATGAAAATACTACGTATCACACTTAAATAATGTAGCTAAAACACTGAGTAATATAAATTTTATAGCTTTAACAGTACATTAGTAACAAAAAAGTCTGGAAATTATTGAGCAAATTATATCAGGAACTCAGAAAGAAATAGAATAAACTTAAGAAAGTGGAAGAAAATAAAATTAATACAACAGAAGACAAACATTTAATAGTGATAATCAACAAAGCCAATAAAATCTAATAAAACTGATAAATTTCTGACAAAAACTGATCAAGAAAAAGACAGTATTAGATAGACGTACATGTCTCAACAGGTGTCTTGTATCTTTCACTTTCTCTTCGATACTCTCCTTATATCCCCAATACTAAAAATAATGCCCCTTATATCCTCTTCTGAATGTAATCACCGTCCATGAACTATGACCAGTACTCAATTACCTTAGGACTTAGGTTTGAGACAAAAACACCAAATAACCTGAATTTAAGATACACAGTAACAAGAGATTCCCTCACAGCCTTCACTATTTTGTCAGAAAAAGTGGTAGTGTGAGATAACCCCAAGACAGGTGTGTATGTGGGAAGTTGGGGGGTGAAGGTAGTGTCAAGAAAAGATATTTAGAAAATTAAATAGTAAATAATCGACCACAGAAAAGTGTGTAAGTTAACAACACAAAGTTACAAGGAATCATCTTAGAAGTTTATGATTTACTCAAACTGTAAAAATTTTATAAGAACATAAATAACTGCAAATATACTTACAGTACCACCTACTATTCTTCCTAGTGGATACCATGCTCTCTCATCAAACCAATTTAAAAATTCATAGAACCCATGAGACGCAAGATGATGTGTTGATCTATAGTTAAACCTAGAGAAAACAAGAAAAAAAGAGAAATGTTATAAAACTGCTCACTAGAAACAGCTCTTTCTAATGGTATACTTCAAATATAACTGTCTTTAATATTTAACACTATGGCTACATAAATATATTCTTCATAGCAATTTTCCTCAAACCTGAATAATAAATTATTTTCTAAGAAATAGACTCATTCCTCTAATATAACTAAAAGCAAAGTACTCCCTACCCCAATGACTACAAACCTAGTCATGCTCAATGCCTATATGCTCAAATTACCATTTGGCCATTGCTTGGGGTACGAATGGTAGACAGCTGCATTTAAATTTAAAAAACAGGGTGAAAGTACATAAAATTCACCAAAAGGTCAAAAAGTCAATGGCTCTCAAAAGATTAAGAAGCACCGGCAGAAGGTAACATCAAAATGAAAGCAGCACATTTGATAGTCAACTCTGATCCTACAACCCTAAAAATTACAGGCTGAAGACTATATCACAATAGCATTAAAGCCATAAGGATAAACTATAATAGTACTGTGTAACAGCAATGGAAGACAAGACAAATGGGAAGAAATGAAATTGAAGAAACCACAGCCCAAACTCTAAGCAGAAGGAAACTGCAAATCATGTTTCATTTAAAGCACCTATGGGAGATAGGAAAGAATCCTTCAGAAATCCTCAGAGTAATGTGGCATTATCAGCCAGGCAGGTGGATCCCCTTCCTCTAACCACTGCCAAGCAAGGAAATGGGCACCAGAAGTATCTGCACTACATGTTGCCAAGTGAGTCAAAAAGCAGAACAGTGATGGAAAGAAGATAAACAGGAAATCCACACATCCAATATCAGTGTGATACATCCTTCCCAGCAGCAAGTCATGACTTTCCTTCCCACAATCACTAGATGTAAATACTGTTGCATTTCTAGAAAGACTTGATCAAATGCAAAAAAAAAAAAAAAACAAATAAAACCCAACACACACTTAAAAAAAAATCAAACATTTGAGAAAAGTGAGCAACATAAAAGCTAAGCATCAAAATCAACTAATGGAATACGACTAATACCATGGAAATAGAAATAAGAATACTGTCAGAGGGCTAAGATAATCCACAGTGGTCTAAAGATGAAGTATAACCTACAGGTTAAGAGTAGAGGTGTCAGGTCATACTGACTGGGTTTGAAGATCTTAGTTCTACACGTTACTAGCTTTGTGACCGTGACTGGGCAAACAGCTTATGTTCTCTGTGCTCAAGTTTCTTCATCTGTAAAAAAGGGATAACAATCGTACCTATGTCACAAGGTAGCTATGATGAGTAAACAATATGCTTCTAAAGCACTTGGTGGCTACTGCTACTATTATAAAATGAAAACATATGATAAAAAAACCCATACATTTTCCAGTGGCAAAAATGGTCATCAAGATAAAATGAAAGATAGGTTAAATAGTAAAATGTTAAAAAATGAAAAGCAAATAAAAACGAGTATTTTGAGAAGTAATGCCAGCAAGATGACATAATTGGAGTCAACAGTCTTCATCACAGTGGGTGACAAAAAACAAAAACACACATACACATACCAAAAACCCACAAGAAACACACAGCTGTCAATGAAGGAAAATATCCCTGGGAAGACTCAAGAGAACATTTAAGATCTTAAAGCAGAACAATAAAGCAAAAAATGGAGAATTACCATGCAGAAATGTTTGCTAGGGAAATAGGCTCAGCTGAGACATCTGGAGACAGGTAAACACAAAGAAGAGAGGAGGCCATCAGTATCAGCCATATGGTAGGTGCCACTCTGGCCCCCAATGGCTTTTGCTGTGGAGGTCCCTAGGCAGGCTTTGCCACTGAGGACCTAACAATCCCCATGACAGCCAGATTCCCTATAGCTTTCACAAAGGAGAACGCCACAGTGTTCCTTGGCTCTCCCCTGTGTTCAGTGCAGTATAGCCAAGACATGGAAACAACCTAAGTGTCCATTGGTAAATGAGTAAATAAAATGCAGTATACACACGTGTGTGCACACACACATATAGGGATATTACTCTACCATTAAAAAGAAGGAAATCCTGACGTTTGTGACAAGGATGAACCTTGAAGGCATTATGCTAAGTGAAATAAGTCAGAGAATGACAAATATTGTATATGTGGAATGTTAACAAACAAACAAACAAACAAACAAACAAAACCCTTAGACATAGAGAACAGATTGGTGGTTGCCAGAGGTGGAGGGGGCAGGGGACAGGCAGTGCGCAAAATGGGTAAAGGGGATCAAAAGATACAAATTTCCAATTATAAAATAATTAAGTCCTGGGATTATAATGTACAGCATGGTGACTACAGTTAATAACTGCACTGTATATCTGAAAGTTGCTAAGAGATCTTAAAAGTTCTCATCACAAGAAAAACTAATTTATAACTAGGTGTGGTAATGGAAGTTAACCAACTTTTGATAATCATTTTGCAATATATAGATCTGTTAAATCATTACGCTGTGCACTTAAAACTGTAATTACATCTCAATAATAAAAAAGAACCCAGAGAAAAAGTTTATAACTGGGGAGAAGTCCAACCCAAAACAAATATAAAAGGCATTTGGATTGGCCATAAAACTACTCTCTTCCATTACAGTAAACCAGCAACTTTCAACCAGTGTGCCACAAGAAAATTTTAAAACGTGCAACACCTGACTACACAGTGAGAGGCACTGACCTTTTTCCTTAGATTGTCAAATAAAGTATGACACAGTCAACAAAACAATAACCATTGGTGCTAATGAATCAAAATTATATCTATTTTGCCAGAATGACAAAAAATATATATTTTTTGTTATGCAGCAGAATTTTAGCACCATACTTTGCCGTGTATAATGCACACTTTTTGCCCAAATTTTTTAGAGAAAAATAAAGATGCATATTATCCATGGGTAGTACTAATTCCATGTATATAGATATAATATATATCTATATACATTTTCAATTCTTCTATTTATGCTTATGCATTGAAAGCATAACTCTAGAAAGCAATAATGATATCTGTATGCGAAATAAAACTCTGGAATATGGTAATCAGTTTTGTTTCTAAATATAAATAAATAAATAAATAAATAAATAAATAAATAACAGAATTATAAAGAATTGAAAGGAAAGATTTTTTCCCTGAAAGTTCGGGCCAAGAATGTGGGCACGCATTATACATGGACTGTATTATATACAGTAATCAGTTTGTATGCCATGAAATGAAAAAGGTTGAAAATCACTGTGGCAAACAACTGAAATATGAATATTCTGTATCTATCAATCTTTAGTTGTACCTTCTTTCTGAGCAACCTCAACATGTTCTCAGCTCTCTGTTCCATCTACATCAAAATCACCATAGCCACATATTTTACTCTGCCTTCTTCATGCAGTCCTCTAAAACCTGAACTTCATTCTTGAAGAAGCCTCCTGTAATATTCCATCCTTCCCTCCCTGCTCCACTTTAATTTGGGCTTTGAAAACATCACGTTGGAACCTCTAATTCACCTCACAATATAATATCTTAGGGAGTTTTGTATCGATGGAAGTTATCCTAGTTTGTGACACTTTTCATGAGGCTCAACTAATGTTTAGTTAATTCTCATTTTTGGCACACTAGTAATGAGTAGTAACACCAACTTAAAATTTTGTCTTCTGTTCCCTCTTCATTAAAGTCAAGCAATTGTGTCCACAAAAGCAGACTTCAATTTTACCTTGTCCAATTTATGTGTTTAAAAACATTTAAACAGCTGGAACAAAATGGACCATAAATTGATACCTGCTTATGCTGGGTGATCTATATATGGAGGTTCATTATAGCACTGGCTCTACTTTGTATATGTTTGAAGTTTTCCATGACATTTTCCTTTAATGTGTATAGATAGTTTATATATACAAGGTCTGTCTGGAAAATGTCCAGCCACTGTATGCACATGCCCGAACAATGACGACTTCACTGTACTAGTTAATGGGGTCAACAGAAGCCAAGTGAGCATGTGTACTGTATGGCCACGGCATTCAAAATGACTGAGCGAGTAGAGCAATGAATCTGCATCAAATTTTCCATTAGGCTTGAACATTCCTCCACAGAAACTATTCAGATGACTTAGAAGGCTTTCTGAGACAATGCAGTGACAATGCAGTAAGTGCAGCACAAATAAAAGTGTGGCACAAACGCTTCAAAGGTAGTCGCGAATCCACTGAAAGTGATCTACATTCTAGAAGGCATGCAACAAGCAAAACACGGGAGAATGTTGAATGTGTACAGGCTGCAATCAACAAAGATCAGCAACTGATAGTGCAAGAATTTATCTAGGGATTCCAAAAACTAGTGTGTCTCATATTTTCACACAGGATATTGGCATGAAATGCATCATGGCAATATTTGTTCTGTGGCTTCTACTACTAGAGCATAAGGAACATTATATTGCAACTGCTAATGACTTCATTCAAACTGCTACCAATGAACCAGATTTCCTCAAGAAGGTCATAATCAGAGATGAACTGTTGGTCTATGGCTATGATCCTGAAATGAAGGCTCAGTAGTCCCAAAGGAGATAGTTGTCTGGTTCTCCACACCTGAAGAAGGTATAGCAAAGTCACAGTAAGATCAAAACCATGTTAACTGTGTTTTTGACTGGGAAGGTGTTGTTCATCATGAGTACAGCTCTCCAGGCCAAACAATGAGTAAGGAGTATTACACCTCAATGTTCTTTGTCGGTTGAGAGGTGCCATAGGATGAAAAAGGCCACAGCTGGGGGCAACTAGTAATTAGCAGCTTCATCACAAAAAGCCCGCTAATGCATCACATCTCATGCAGAGTTTTTTTGCAAAACATCAAACCAACCAGGTAACTCAGCCTACTACATACAGCCCAGATTTGGTGCTCTGTGACTTCCGGCTGTTCTCCAAACTAAAATTACCTTTGAAAGGGAAGAGATTTCAGACTGCTGATGAGATTCAGGAAAATACGAGGGGGGCAGGTGATGGCGATGCCAACAAAGGATTTTGCTGAGTGTTTTGAACAGTTAAAAACACGCTGGGATAAATGTGTGAGGTCCCAAAATGCCTACTTTGAAAGGGACTGAGGTGCCATTGTCCTACGTACAATGTTTCTTGTATCTTGCACCTTCTTCAATAAGTCTGCATTTTTTAATAGCATGTGGCTGGATACTTTCTGAACACGCCCCATATACACACATATATAATTGTAATAAAATTTAAATATACACACATATGACTTACATAATTATATACACCAATAACGTAATATTTATATAAATTTAATTATAAAAAATTTCCCACACAAACGCAATCTCATGCATACAAGTTAGTTTCCCCCCCAAAAAACTAGGTAGACTGAGAAATGATGTATTAAAGGTTAGGAGTCACCAATAAAAGTATGATAAAAGAGAAACACAAGTGGTAAAATTATAGCTATCTTAAAATAGTCTAAGAACATTATTAGGTTTTATATATGTATCTTTTATTAATAGAGCAACTTTCAGTATTTTTACTTTTACTAAAACTTTTTGAAACAGGTGTGACAAAGAGATAATTATTAAGTACGGATGGTAGATGCGAGATAAGAGATAGCAGTTGTCTTGGGCCACATACTAAATACACAAACACTAATGAAAACTGATGAGAAAAAAAAAGGTTTTAAAAATTTACAATTTTGTGTTGGGCTGCATCCTGAGTCACATGCAGCCCAAAGCCCATGGATTGGACACCCCTCCAACTCTTAACATTCCCCTAAAATTAAAGCCTTTGTAATTTTTTTCTAGACTATTTCTTTTGGCTCCTACTGATTTTCCTAGATTCCAGTATTCCCTTCCTACCTCCCAATCCATTCTCCACACAACAAACAACTGTCTCTCTAAAATGAACTAGTAAATAATCCTTCAACTGTTTAAAATCCTTAAAAATAGGGTTTTATCCAAAATCTACAGGAAGAATCCTTCCTTTTTTTTAAGACTCCCTTTCCTTTCTCTACCCTGAAATGGCTCCTCCCTGCTTCTTCCCCACCTAATACACCCTCAACTTCTAGTTCATCCCTAAGCAGTGCTGTTCATGCTTTTTCATACTTTTCCATACTTCTATACCTTTGCATAAATTTGTTCCTGTTGCTGGAAGAGCAAATCTTCCTTTATATCCTCCCACATCTACTATCTCTATGGACCTAACTCAAAAGACACCATAAACACATCCCAGAAACTAGATAGCATATTAGTTTTGTTCCCAGCCTTTATCACTGACTAAAATTATCTTGATCTTCTTTTGTTTACATGTTTGCTTGCCAGAAAGTAAGTTCCATTACAACATAGACCCTTTATATATATCCAAACACCTGGCACATAGCTATCACACAATAAAATTATTTGTTAAATAACTTGAATGTTGAAGGTATCCTTAGTACTAAAAGCATTGCTCTACCATAGTTCACATATGCAATCAAAGCCTATTTTTTACAATCAATGTTTTAAAATTCTAAGATTTATATTCAGTGCCTTAATTTATCACATTCTTGTTCTACAAAAATACCCGATAAAGGTAACATAGAAAGATAAAAGACAGCAGAAGCATAATACAAAAATTCAAGACTAGATAAAAATATACACAAATGTAGGTCCATCAGGGCCTGTGAGTTTAAACTGTAATCTGACTTCATTTCCCACAACCAAAGTCAAAAAGGAGAAGGATGAGTTACCTAACTCAACAGAAAGAATAAAAAATATTTCCACAAATTAAACTTTTATTGAAGTATATAAACATGACGATTTTTAAAAAAGATTTTACTTATTTATCTTTAGAGGGGAAGGGAAGGAGAGGAGAGGAGAGAAATATCAATGTATGGTTGCCTCTCATGCATCCCCTGCTGGGGACTGGCCTGCAACCCAGGCATGTGCCCTGACTGGGAATCAAACTGCGATCCTTTGGTTCGCAGGCCTGCACTCAATCCACTGAGCTACACCAGCCAGAGCAGGAGAAAAAAAGAAAAAAAGAAAAAAAAAAGACAATGTTTTTAAACTAAAATAGGATATAGATATCAAAATGGAGTACTGTAATATCAATTTTCTTAAAAGATGGAGTTTATCCTAATAACTATTCTTGCAAAAATCATACTCTTATCTTTTTATAGTTTTTTACAGCTAGATGCCACCTCAAGGATAAGAATAACGAGATAAGAAATAGGACAGGGCAGAATAAGTTAGCAGGCAACAAAGAATATACATGCAGTCATACAATATCAACTTTTGACATTCATAAACATCTTGTCAAGAAATACATATTTTCCCCTATAAATCTGGTATTACATATGAGAACAAGCATTTCTGGCCAGAGGTCCCATAACAAAAATCAGGTTTACTGAAGGAAGTAGTTCCTCTTTATCATTCTTACACCTGTGTCTGCGATGGTCTGAAACTCAGAAGAGGCCAGTTTGTGGAGCCTAGTAATTATGGTTTACTTCTGCCACCAAAAAGTTCAGAAAAAACTCTTAAAAACAACAATGGAAAAAATGAAGGGAACCAATAGACATATCAAATATACTCTCAAAGTGTAAACATTCAATATGGAGTAATTTCTTTGTGAACCTTAACAGTTTATATTTCTAAAAAGTTGGCAAAACCATCAGCTGGCAAATGAAAAAAACATCATAGAAAACAGAGGGAGAAACAGGGTTTTTCAACTTTCTGGGAGAGGAATTCAGAGAATATGATGAAAATACGGATTCTCTCACCAGAAGAATATGCATAGATATTTTGCAGAATTTTGAATTTATTTATTGAAGACTCTCCAACACATAATTCTAGCAGTGATAAATCTGCTCTGAATTGCCTTCTTCAATAGTTCAGAAAAATCTACACTGTGACCTACCAAGGCAGTTTTGGGAAATTGAGACTATAATTATCTTTTACGCTTCCGACCTAGCCATTAATCATTTAAAATTTAATATTAATGCCCTGGCCGGTATGGCTTGGTTGGAGCATCGTTCTATGGACCAAAAGGTTCACAGGTTTGATTCACTGTCAGGGCACATACTCAGGTTATGGGTTTGATCCCTGTCAGGGTGTGTGCGAGAAGGCAACCAATCAATGCTTCTTTCTCTTTCTCTCTCCTCCTCACTCTCTACAAAAGCTATGAAAAATGTCCTTGGGTAGGATAAAATAAAATAAAATTTAATATTACTTTCATCAAGGAAAACAATAACATCACCACCACCACAAGGAATATCACTAGTTATTTCTATGTAAAGTGCTATGTAACAACCTGCTTCTTTTTCATTATTACTGCGGTGCTTAAGGTTGTTTTGTATCAAAAAAGTAAAACAGTCTCCGTTCTTTGCCACATCTCAAGAAATTAAGGAAAGATGGCAGGATGAGATTCAGGAGAAAATAGGATTAATGTTGACTTTTAATCTGTTTAAGAGTAATAAATAAACTTCACATGTATAAAAAATGATTTTAAAATTTTGCTCTACAAATGTATAGCACTGTGCTATCTCAAACAGTGATTGGCAAAGTTGAATAGAGATTACTTTACCAACAC
This sequence comes from Carollia perspicillata, assembly GCA_004027735.1. NCBI lineage: Eukaryota > Metazoa > Chordata > Mammalia > Chiroptera > Phyllostomidae > Carollia > Carollia perspicillata. The sequence goes on along the minus strand of PVKM010002083.1, from coordinate 50,387 downwards.
TTAAACAAGATGCCTTTTGTGCTTCCTGAAACAGAAAAACCTAGAAGCTGCATAAAGAACATAATCTTAAGTATAAATATAAGATTCTGTTACAATGCAAATACTTTTATTGAAAAATACAACCATAAAATATGGATACCAACTTATGAATAAATTGTAATTTACAAATAACAGACTCAGAGCCAATAAACCTGGACATTACGCATATAGTATACATTCAGAGAGTGAAAGGCAAACTTGGTCTCATGAAGGTGACAATCTTGGACAATCTTGCTGTAGGGACAGGCAATAAACAAATACAGGGGAGAAGAGAACACACAGGATAAAGGACACCTGATTACTTTTTCCATTTTTTAAATATGAAGTATAATTAGCACCCAAAAACTAGTACCGCACTGGCACTATTCCATCACTTTCCCACCTCAAACGCTTTGGAATTCTTTCACCATACATTCATTGTTCTTAGATTTAACGTAAAGGATCGTAGATTCTACTTTCTAAGTTGTCTGGCTTCTTTCAGTGAACATGTTTTTGAGATTTATTCACATAGCAGCGGTTGTTCCTTTTTTTTGTTACTGGGTAGTATTCCATTTTATGCACACTACAATTCATCCTCCTTTGGTAGTACGTATGAGTTGTTTCCAGTTAAGGCAATTATTAGTAAGCCTGTACATTCTTGTTCTTATAAAATACAAATGAGGCCCTGGCTGGTATGGCTCAGTGGATTGAGCGCTGGTCTGCAAACCAAAGGGTCACTGGTTTGGTTCCCTGTCAGGGCACATGCCTGGGTTGTGGGCCAGGTCCCCAGTAGGGGGTGCACAACAGGCAGACCACTGATGTTTGCCTCCCTCTCTGAATATTAATACATATTTAAAAAATATTAAATAGTTCTCCAAAGTAGTATTATTTACACTTCCACCAGTATAAGAGTTCTATTTACACTACCACCGGTGTAAGAGTTCTACTTTCTCTATATCAAGTTTTTTTTTTCTTTTTTCTTTATTTTAAAGAGTCTACCACCAGCACTGCGAAGCACACTGGGAACACTAGTATACAGGATAGATCTGTCTCCCCAAAACTCTCATGGAAGGCTTTTACAACTGACACCTAATGTAAATCTTACTGGACTATTAAGCAAAAAGGCAAGAAAGACTAGAAGTGGTCTAGGAAGAACGCGTGAAAGGGCTAAGAAAGGTACATCTTTCACTTTCATCATACTTACAAAAAAAAGCTAGATCAAGTTTTGTGGTGGCAAAAATATGCTTTAAAAAAAAGAAATGAGAAAACAACCTAGGAAGAGTAAATTTTAAAAAGTTGATTAGGTCTTAAAAACATATTTGTATTTAAGTCTCTGTTAGACGCCCTTATGGTGTCATTTGCTTTCACTGCACTTGTCATTCTTAATTGCTCCAAATCTATCTTCCAGGTTCCAACACTAGAATCGCATGTATCTGGTTTCACGCCACTATATCCACAGCACCTGGCAAATAGATACCATTCAGACATGGAAAAGCTTTATCAAAGGCATGCACATTGGTGTTCTATTGCTGCAAAACAAGTTACAGCAAACTCAATGGCTTAAGACAACATACATTCATTATCTCATGGTTTTTGAGTCAGAAGTCCAGGTGAAGCTTAACTGGATCCCCTACTTACTACAATTGTGACTACAATCAAGGTGTCACCAGGGTTGGGTTCCCATTTGAAGATTGAATTAGGGAAATAATTTACTCTCAAGGTTACTGGTAGAATCTACCTCCTTGATATTGGCTGTTGGTTGGAGGCTCATAGAAGTTGCCCACAGCTACCTGACAAGGACTTCTACAACATTAGAGAGATTCATATCCATGTGTAAGTAACAACAATAAAACAATAAAATTTCTTATTGCTTATTTTATAACTCCAGCAAGGGGAGACTGGTAAAAGTCCACTAGTAAGACAAACTCTTACATAATGTAACATAATCGTGGGAGCTACATCATACCATCCTAGCCCCTGTCCACCACTCAATTCTTTGAAGGCTATGAACAGACAGGCTCTTTAAAAAATAATTCATTCTGCAAAAAGATTTTATATAGTTGATTATAACTCTCAGCATTTGTTTGCAAAGTACAGTGTTACAAGAGCTTATAAAATTGGCCAGGTTAATAATTCACCTCATAAATGAAAAGGCAACTAGTACCATCAACAGAAATTAGTATGAATGCCAATATAAAAGAATTAAGAAATAAAGGAAAGAAATAGAATTCCATAAAGAGAAAATAAAAAGCAAAGTGTTACAACACCAGTGATTACATCCAGGATTAAAAGTTTTCTTCTTTGTTCATTCTCTTCTCCTGTACCTTGTCACTGGGTACTCTCAGACTACGCAAGGTACCAGATCTACAGAAGTCCCATTAGTTGGCATAATTCGTAACATACCAAGGTAAAAGTGCAAAGCAGTTAAGGACCACAAGCTAAAGTTGGCATTTCAATCTACCTTTTATTATTCCTGCCATCTAGTGGCAGGATCAAAAACAGACTAACACGCTAATTAAGTACACCAAGCAGAAAAAAACGCAGTTTACTAAGACTACTAAAACTAACAACCTAAACCCAATCCTGCCATGTGATACATATGAACACTGTATAAATAACCATATTAAACACAAAGCTAATTTTATAACCTAAACTATGGAAACTCCTATGTGAGGATATATTCAAGCCTAGTATTAGAGAGGTTCATATTCATGTTTAAGTAACAACGAAACAAAATTTCAAAGGATTACTAATGATAATGAATAAGAAGTCATTTTATTGTTACTAGGTCAATTCTAAAGTTTGTAAAGACCCACAAATACATTTATCAACTAGTACCACACCACCAAATTACCAATACTCATTTATGTGCAAGCAGTTCCAACCGGGTGTTAAAGACTACTCTCACTAACTTCCCTATTCTTACAAGTGATAGATGGGACATTCTGATTCAAGATCTTTCATAAGCAAAGAGCAGGCTGTATGTGTGAGATTGACCAACTACCTGTTTACAGTACATTTCAGAGCAACACATGAAAAAAAAAACAAGGTTTGCTATTCAAAAGCTCAAAACATCCTGCAGACTTCTTAGAGCTTCTCTACACCCTTCCACTTAAGATGAGATGCATTACAAATTAAAAGACATTAGAATTCCTAAGAACATAGAGCAAAACTTCTTCCAAACACATATTAATTGAAAACAATATCCTTATTTTTTTCCTATCGCTTAACTTTTGCCGTAACTGGAAATGACCGCTATCAACTTCTGTAAATATCCATTTTAAAAAGGAGGGCCTGTTCTGTTTTATTAAGGACAGTTAAACTATAGGAAGAAAGGAAAAACAATGAAAAGCTGGCACCAAAAAACTACATCAAAATAAGGCGTTCATATAAGTGTCTTAGTGCCATTCAAAAAAAAAAAATTCTAGGATCACTTATAAAATAATGTAGTTGATAATTTAAAACTATTTGCTCAGTTAAATCCAATACAGACTGAAATCTAAAAATCCTAGGCAAAAGAGACAGGTACACACACTTGCATGTATTCCTTCTCTCTACATAGCACGCACATGTGTGTGATACATATTTAAGTCAGGTACACATTCATATATTATAGAAACAAGATCTCCCAAAAAAGTTACATATAAACATACTTACATTTACTTATTATTAGATTATTATCTAACTTATTGGTGTTACAGATTATATAAATAAGATTTTCAACTAACAAGCCTTATATAAATATGTATTATGATATAGTATGTAAGTCAGGACACATTCACATACTACAGAAATAAGATTTCCAACTAAAGAGCATTATATATATATCAACAGTATCCAATTATTACATAGTAGTGATATCCTATAACTTGCTATGATTAAAAAACCAGAATTGCTTGGCCAACTAATAAGCTCAAGAGAGAAATGAACAACATTCGGGGGGTAAAGGGGACAGCAAGGGATAAACTAAAATTTAACAGTCACTCAAAACAAGCAATGTATATAGGCTTCTCTGGACATTTTAAGACTTATGGGAGGCATATTCATAAGCTGCAGAGCAATGTTAAAATTTGACATAGTACTAAGTATTGAAGAGCTGGGTGTTAAAATACTCAGTCACCAAAATAAACAGGAGGAATGGTATAAATGATCAAATACTCTCATCTATCAAGTAAAGCAACTAAATTAGTTTTTCCCAAATTGCATTGCACGAAACACTAAAAACATCCTACAGTGATTCCTAAATTAAATGTGGTAAACATTAAGTTAAATAAAATTAATACTGTATTCAAGAACCTTCCTGGCTTTTAATGTATTAATATGCAGTATAAAAATAAGTGGATGGTGTATGCGGTTTTTTCCAAATTTAAGTTACAAGTTATTTTGTTTTGAACTACAATTCCTAGGATATGTGTTCTGCAAAACAAGCTTTGGCAATCAACATAACAGATAATTTCTGTGCTCTGTTCTAGGCATGAAGTTCATTCTACAGGGTCCAGCACAAATAATGCCCCCTTTTTTGTTACAAAATCTTTTACTACAAAATCATAAGCATGTAATTCTGTAATATAACAATATCACATTGAAGCACAACTAATGACATTTTAGGTGAAATGTCCAAATTAAAACTATAAATGACTAGATACATATTATTTATTACCCTACCAACCACACTGAAGCAGGTCTTACTTCTGCCAGACCATGTATATATTAGAGAAACCAAAAGTGAATCAATATACCTAGTTTTTATCACTCCATTTTCAAAGAGAAAAGTATCAGCAAAAACACAAGAAGTTAAGAATGAAAATAAAAGGAGAATGAGTCAGTTTCCTCTCCACTTTTAAGAGGGGTTCGAAGCAAGATGTGAAATACTGAACTATATAAAAGCTTTAGTATTCTTCATGTATCTAATTTCATAAAATAAGTAATTTTTATAAAATAACATGTATTAAACTCAGAGAGTAGCAAGTTTTTGGTACACTCTTTTAAAATGTGTTTATTCAGAAAATTATGAATGTTACAATGCATTTATTGGATTTTAAGTGGACTTACATATCCCCCCTCCATTTTACAAATGGTGTTATACTATACTCAACCTGGTAGAATCTGGCATTACCCTTTTGCCAAATTACTTGACACCTATGTTTTATCACGGTAACATTGCTTCAACCTTGTAACAAATGTTATACCTCAGTTTACTTCTTGAGGAACGGTAATTTTCATGCATGACACAGAAAGTGGAAGAATCTGGGACAGGAAAGAATAAAAATGAATGAGATCAGTCATGCAATGGCTCTTATCACTGGTGGAAAAGATTCCTCGTCAAAGTCTAAAGATGCTTATATTCCACTACGTGTCAAAGAATCCCCCAATAAGTACTATTATCACTTTCATTTCTGCTTTTAAATCTCAGATCCAAGAAATATGATGACATGAAAGTAAGTCAAGCTGAAGTGTTGCTTCTATACTGGAGAGATACACTGAGATGTCTGTCTTCAGTATATAGAATTGTAACGATCAGAAACTATACTTACAACAGAACAATCTTCCTAAATGAGGGTTGTAATGATCAGAAACCATACTTACACAGAACAATCTTCCTAAATGAGGATTGGAAAGAAGTGTCTATAAGTTTATTTCTGCATATTTTGTATTTGTTCAGGCATATTGTTCAATTTATTCAAAGTCCTGTGGAATTCAGAATTGCTCTGTGGCATTTTCAGTTTTAAGGTAATTCAGCTGCATGCCTACAGGGTTCTTTTTGAACTACCTATGACAAATACTTGAGTATTAGTTGTGAATCTCTGGCTTCTAATTATAATTTTATAAAAACTATTTTGACCACAACATTTAAGAACCTTGATTTCCATGATAAAGTCTGGAGGTGGGGTCAGTCAAGAAAACCAGCCAATTTCTTTTCACTCTCTTCTTAACTCCATCATATCCTCAAAGTGGGAGAAATGATTGCAAAACTCGTTTGGCTACCAAAAAACAAGTGTTTGCAATGGACTGGCAGCTCCTAACTGACTAATCCAACTGAGTAAGTTACAGGAAAAAATACTGAGGAATGGGGAAGGCAGGGAAGGAAGACGAGAAAGAACTCGAAGTTGTATGTGCAGATTCTAGTCCTGTCAGTCTAGGCAAGTCACCTGGCCTGAGTCTCCTCATAACAAAAGTCACTTCATCTAAAATGTTATAATGGACCATAAATGAATAAAAATTATTTGTAAATTTTTCTGAGCCTCAATCTTTTGGAGGGGGAGGGATGTAACAAGTAGACTGACGATGGCATCATGCTGTTGGGTAGGCCAATAAGTCTGTTACATTTTTTCAAGATGGATCTTGTAGTGCTTAGTTGTCTTTAACTTCATTAAAAACAAATGTTACATCATATTGTTACAGCTGTTGTATCAGCTTGTATTTTTAAAACAAAATCAAAACTGGTGAATTTTTGTGCAGTCATTTTAATATTGAATATGGAAGAAAATATGCAGCATTTTTGACACATCATGCTTTATTAGTTCAAGGAAGATAAAAATGCAATAGAAATGGAAAAAAGATTTGTGCAGTGTATGGAGAAGGTGCTGTGACTGACAGAATGTACGAAAAATGGTTTGCAAAGTTTCTTGGTACTACTGACATTTTGGCCAAATAATTCTTTGTGGTGGGCCTGTCTTAAGCATTAGAAGATGTTTAGCCACATCCCTGGACTCTACCCTCTAAGAAGCCAATAGTGGCAGATAGCTGACGTACTGAAAATATCCAAATCAATAAATTTATTGGTAAAAATGAAAAATGTCTTTTATTTTACAGAAAAAAACATAACGGACTTTGGCCGTCAACCCAATATTTCAAAACTGTACATGTATACACATGCTATTCTTTATACCAAAAATACCACCTGCAGCTGTCTTCAAGGCTTATCTCCTAACACACTTAGCAGTGCTTCTCTCGTTTGTAAAATGAAGATAATAATCTCATAAGACTGCTTAAGGACCAATAAACCACAAAATGCATTAAGATCTACAACAAATTTAATCCGTTTAGTCTCCCCTCCCTCAAAAAATACAAAACAACTCAATAAAATAACTAACCAGAGAAATGAGAAGGTATTTCATAGAAGAGGAAATAAAAATGATAAACAGCCCTGGATGGTGTGGCTCAGTAGATTGAGCACCAGCCTGCAAACCAAAAGGTCGCTGGTGCGATTCCCTGTCAGGGCACATGCCTGGGTTGCAGGCCAGGCCCCCATTTGGGGGTGTGCAAGAGGCAACCAACTGATGTTTGTCTCACACACTGATGCTTCTCTCCCTTTCGTTCTCCCTCCCTTCTTCTCTCTCTAAAAATAAATTTACAAAATCTTAAAAAAAATGATAAACACACTGTGGTTGCCAGTCTCCAAAGACTGGCCCTAAACAATTCTGCCCCCACCTATATATACTACTTCTGTAACTGTGAGATCCACCTGTGTCTATGCTGAACAACAAAACATAGTGTAAGTGACCCTGATCATTCCAAGCCTAGTCTTTAATTGGCCTGGCAGCTTCCTCTCTGGTGGACTGCTTTCTTTGAACCCAGCCACACTGCTGTGAGGCAGCCCAAGCAGGAGTCAAAAGCCCCAGCTGAGCTCCCAATCAAGATTCCAGATTACTCTGGAGTCTAAACTGTCTAGCATCCCAGCCATTCTAGCCCCAGATGACCGTAGCCTGTTGAGCCTCCAGATGACTGCAAATCATCCCAGCACCACAGATGGCGCCATGAAGCAGAACCTCCCAATAAATCCACAGAATTGTGAAGGAAATACTGTTTTGTCACTAAATTTTGGAGTGGTGCACTACATTTTTATAAATAACTGAAATATATTATGACAAAATTACCAGGTATATACCTTAGCAAACATGCACATATGTATATCATAGTAGCATTCTGAAACAATAGAAACCCAAATGTCCATTGACTAGCAAATGTATAAATGTAAGCCAAAGATTACAAGAAGATAATATTATTTTACAAAGCTCCAGAGCAAAGCTTAGCAATACACATGAGTTGTTTTTTTTTTTAATATGGCAAAGGAAATGTTAAACTCAGGACAATGGATTCCTAGTGCTAAATGGAAAACCAGAAAAATAAACTAGAGAAGGAACTTGAATAGACATGAAATTGGTAATATTCTAGTTCTAGAGTTGGGTAGGGGTTTCTCAGGTGTTTATCATTATGTTCATAATTACATATATGGGCTTACAAATTTTATATATATAATTTATATCATGTTGCAATTTGTATTGAACAGTTGTAATATCAAATACTTATTACACAAACTTTTAGAAGTCCAGAATGATTTTTACTTCAAAAGGAAAACATTTTCTTTTGTTTTAAATATTGTTTATATTAGACACTATTAAAATGTGGTAAATTATTTTCACAACCAAAATTAAAGTATCTTAACAGGAGAAAATATCTCTCTTTCTAATGAAGAGACTGGTTCATTTTAACAACCTTTAAAAAATAGCTTTATTTAAAAATATATTTATTAGTTGCTCCTCAAGCTCATTCTTCTACTTTAAACAAATGACTGGTCTTTACACAATTTTAAGATTAGTTTCCTTTCATCGACCACACTGTTTCATTATCTTGTTCTTCAAATGCCAGGAAGCTGGTTAGCATATTAAAATAAAAGTTTCCTTCAGGTATGGTCTAGAATAAAAATAATTTTTTGTTTTGAAATTAAATTTCCATAAAGCACCTTTATTATATTTTTAAAATTAAGAACCTATGTAGTGTTATAATTGTTAATATATTCAACAAACCCTGCTCACTGTAACAGATTTTTTAAAAGGAACATTGATAAATATTTTGTTTTTAAAGCAGACATCATTTTTAAGCAAAAACATCTAAAACTGATCATTACAGCATATCAGATTTAGAACGCACAGGAATACTGTTACTACTTGGAATGCTAGTATAATCAAATAGTTGACCAGTCATTTTGTTATAGTTCAAGTAGAGCAAATGAAGATAAAAACTTCATGTCTTGGCTTATTTAATGCTTAAGACCTACAATATTCAATGACCGTCCCAGCAATTAGACACAAAAATATTTCCACTGCAGAAACACTTTAATACAGCCAAAAACTTATTTCATCCCTAATGAGTATTTTTATTTAGTATACTTTAATCTCTCATGAGAAAGTGTAAATGAGATCAGAACTGCGATGCCTTCCTCAAGTGTTGCTTAATTTCCATATGAATTACCTACAATCACAAAGTTAAATCAAAAGCCAAAAACCCAAACGGATCATTAATCTAACTCCACCAAAACTGATCATTTTCATTAATTTAGCATATTCTAATGCTGTATATTCATTGGTAATTTCTATTCTTATTCTTCCTCTACATCAAGAATTACTCAAGTTCAAACAAAATGCCAGCTTAGAAATTTTACTTCTATTACTGCCATCTGTCTTTTTTATCTATCTCAAAAGGTAACAGAACTGAAACTTTTTTCATGTTTTTTTAGATATTAAATACTCTTTTCTTATTCAAGGTTCCTTAACTAGTGAGTTAAAACTTGAGACAGAACTCCCTAAGAGTTACTTGTACTTGGAAGAAATATTCATAGAACAAAAACCTCCCTCCACCAAGGTTCTTCCTAAATTAGCCAGCCATCTCCCAAGTGCTAACAGTAATCACTGACACATATAAATTACTTCTGTAAGCACCTTCATCAACTCTTTCCTTCTATAAGATTAAAACAACACCTTAATTGAAGGAGAGATTATGACGTTCACTACTAAAAGGTGTGTGTATACTGGGCAGGGAGGAGGTGGGGTGGTTCACACCACCAAGCAATTCTCAAAACACCAACACCAGCTGAGTGTCCTTCAATTCAACTCAAGTATGAAACTATCTACCTGGAGATAATATCAGATCCCACAAGTTAAGGGCTCAGTCCTACAAGACTGACACCCCCACCTACACCAACTTCAGACACCAACTGCAAGTCCAAGTTGTTAGAGTACCTCTAACTCAAAGGCTATATTCCAACGACCCCCTCCTTTGGGTTTGACTAATTTGCTAGAGCAGTTCACAGAACTCAGAGAAACATTTTACTTACTAGATTACCATTTATTATAAAAGCATAAAACTCAGGAACAGGCAGAAGGAAAAGATGCATAGGGCACGGTCTGTGGGAAGAGACGTGGGGTTCCATTCTCCCAGCACACCACTCTCCCCAAATCTCTAAATGCTCAATCTGAAAGCTCTATGTGCTCAATCCTTTTTGGGTTTTTATGGAGGCTCCATTACAGGCATGATTGATTAAATTACTGATCACCGGTGATTTAACTCCCAGTCTCACTCTACTCCCAAAAGGTCAGGGGGTAGGGCTTACAGTTCCAACCCTCTCATCACAGGGTTGGCTCCACTAATCTCCTCATGAACATAACAAAAGACCCATACACACACAATCGCTTAGGGGTTTAGAAGCTGTGTACAAGAAACAGAGATGAAGACCAAAGCGATATTTATTATAAATCATAATATCACAACAAATCCAAGGTTAATCGAGGTGTTACAGAATCAGGAATTCCTGTACTATTACCATCACCAAAACATAAAATGTGATTATCATTAAGGATAAAGGCTCCATGTTACTATAAGTTGAACACTCACTATGTTCCCAATACAGTATAGGGATAAATATTTTAGAAAGCTTAGAAAAGATGTTCTGACTTCTGGCCACGATGGAGGCAATAGGTAGATACACTGTGTCTTCCCACACAACCAAAAGGAGGACAACAAATTTAAAAACAAAAAACCAGAACTGCCAGAAAATTGAACTGTATGGAAATCCAACAACCATGGAGTTGAAGAATCATTCATCCAGACCTGTAGGAGCGGTGGAGATGGGCAGCAGGTGGAGAGGACTACTGGCAAGGTGGCAGAGGAGCGGGACGGGCAAGTCCGAGACTAGCGGAGTGGGTGGTCCCACATTCTCTTGCAGATAAGCCAGAGGAACAACCAGGGAGCAAGACAGACCACTTACCCCAGGGTCCCAGTGTGGGAAAATAAAGCCTCAAACCTATGACTGAAAACACCTGTGGGGATTGAGGTGGCAGCAGGAGAAGCTCCCAGCCTCACAGGAGCTCCCAGCCTCACAGGAGCCTCTCCTGTGAGAGAGAGAGGGTCCTAGAATGTGCACAAACCCACCCACCCGGGGTCCCACAGGGTCCTAGAATGTGCACAAACCCACCCACCCGGGAATCAGCACCAGAAGGGCCCAATTTGATTGTGGGTAGTGGGGGAAGTGACTGAAATCGGCAGAGAGCGGAGCAAGGGGCACTGTTCCCGCTCAGACCCCTCCCCACATATAGCATCAAAATGCAGCCACGTGGGCTGCCTGGCTCTGGTGAACACCTAAGGCTCTGCCCTTTATTACAAAACAGGCGCCCGGAGATAAAAATATGGCCCAAATTAAAGAACAGATCAAAGCTCCCAGAAAAAATACAAATAAGCGACAAAAAGCCAACCTATCAGACGCACAGTTCGAAACAGTGGTAATCAGGGTGCTCACAGAATTGGTTGAATATGGTCGAAAATTAGATGAAAAAGTGAAAGCTATGCTAAGTGAAAAAAAGGAAAATGTACAGGGAACCAACAGTGAAAGGATGGAAACCAGGACTCAAATCAACACTGGGACCAGAAGGAAGAAAAAAACATTCAACCAGAAAAGAATGAAGAAACAAGAATTCAAAAAAAATGAGAGGCTTAGGAACCTCCAGGACATCTATCTTTAAATGTTCCAACATCCAAATCACAGGGGTACAAGAAGGAGAAGAGGAAGAGCAAGAAATTGGAAACTTATTGGAACAAATAATGAAGGAGAACTTCCCCAATCTGACAAAAGAAACAGACTTGTAGGAAGTCCAGGAAGCTCAGAGAGTCACAAAGAAGTTGGACCCAAGGCAGCACATACCAAGGCACATCATAATTACATTACCCAAGATGAAAGATAAGGAGAATTTTAAAAGCAGCAGGAGAAAAGCAGACCGTTACCTACAAAGGACTGTCAGCTGATTTCTCAAAAGAAACCTTGCAGGCAAGAAGGGGCTGGAAAGAAATATTCCTAGTCACCTACATCCAAGATTACCCTATCCAGCAAAGCTATCATGTAGAATGGGAGGGCAGATAAAGTGCTTCCCAGGTAAGGTCAAGCTAAAGGAGTTCATCACCACCAAGCCCTTATTATATGAAATGTTGAAGGGATTTATCTAAGAAAAAGATAAAAAATATGAACAGAAAAATGATAAGAAACTCACAGTTATTAACAACCACACCAAAAAAAAAAAAAAAAAAAAAAAAGCCTAAGCAAACAACTAGAACAGGAACAGAATCACAGAAATGGAGATCACATGGAGGATTATCAGCAGGAAGGAGGAAGAATGGGGGTAAAAGATACAGAGAGTAAGCAGAATTAATCGTAGGCAGAAAATAGACAAGGGGAGATTAAGAATAGTATAGGAAATGTAGAAGCTAAAGAACTTATATGTACGACCCATGGACAAGAACTAAGGGGTGGGGGGGAAATGTTGGTATGCAGGGCGAAGGGGAATAAAGTAGGGGAAATGGGATAACTGTAACAGCATAATCAATAAAATATATTTTTTTAAAAAGAAAAGATGTTCTTACCATAAAAGATCACATCTATCAGTCTGTCTATAATGAGAACAATTAAGTTATCAATATTATTATTACAGTTACAGGGGGAGATGAGTATCATTATCACCATAACAATATCTTGCTCATTTAGGCAAAGAACAAGTAACAAGTCTCCTTGAGTGTTTTTACATTACAGGTGTTAAAATCTTCAAAATGGCTCTAGCCTATTTTAATTTGTTAAGTGAACAGTTCTGAATAAAATTTAAATGACTGTATATTGGGATTAATAAAACCGGTATTTATACCTCTCAAATGTAAGGCAACTAAGCTACACTACATTGTTATTTCTGAAAGGAGTATGCCTGGCATGTTTTCTAACAGTTAATACATTTCACAAAAGAATCTCTACTTCCTTGGGGAATTCATATAAGAGGAATACCAGAGGGATTAAAATAGCTTAAATCATTAAGTTGGACCATTATCCAAATAGAGCCTAATTCAAAGTCATTTACATTTCTCTCTGGCATGCATTACTTGGGATTTGGGGGAGAATGGGTAACAAGTATGTATACCTTTCTTATGAGATACATGGTTTAAATTTTCAACTAAAAATGAATTAACTATGGTAACAGTCTTCTATTCACAAAAGAAATCAACTGCTATCCATTTAAGTTCTGTAGCATGGGCTCCACACTAATGCACAGCAAGAAAAAAACCCCCTGAATTTGATCAAAATCATTCTGACCAATAAGTAGAAATGCGTTAGAGAGCATTCAATTTTGTCTGAAGAACTACTTTCTAATTTTAAAAAAGCTTGTTAGCAGAGTACACACGAGAGGAAAAATAACTGCACTAGACTGTAATAAAGACTGGGGTGGGCCTCTTTCTTAATGTCCAGTGTCCTTTGTCTTAAGATTTGGTACATGTCTTTAGAAAAAAGAAGAAGAAGAAAAAGCTTGTAAGCTGGAATCACCTTTCCAATATCCTTAATCACTTGCTAACACATAATGCAAAATTCACACGCACCACAGATTTCAAGTTTCTATGTAAAAATCCATGACCTTTGCTTTACCTTTCCTTGAATAAAACATTCCCTGAAAACTGTTTCTGGAAGAAACTTATCATACCTCTCCCATTCTTCTTAAAGACCAAGACAGTACTAAATCAATAAAGAAAACAAAAATTAAGGAAAAAATAAAGGTGGTAGCCATGAAGACTGGAAGAAGAAAACAACACAGAAAACAATGTAAGAGAAATACAAGCTACTCAAGACCCCACGAGAGCTACACAGTTAAAATTACACACAACCCAGGTCATCAATCCTCTACAAAAATATCAATATTTCAATACATTAAACAGTCCATTCTTAGGGTTTTCCTAAATTCCTTTGGTTTATAGCCCCTTCCAATGTTTTGTTTTTCTTTCTTTCCCTTTTTCTTTATTTCTTAAAAAAAAAAAAAAAAAAAAACTACCCCTTTTTTCTTTCAAGAAAAAAAAAAGACCCTTCAAGAACTATAACCACTTCTTGCCTTATGTAAATTTTAATAAACATACTTTAAAATGAACAACAGTTGGCAAAAACTGTTAACTCAAAGATTAATAACTTTGCATTTATGTGGTTACTTTATAATTTTTTAGTCTCTTGAAAGACAATGATGTGTCCTCCCCTGCTCACTCTTCCTTGTAGTCTCACTATCAATTATAAGACTGCATCTACCCGGCCAGTTAGTACCTTTTAAAAAAGTTGTCAAGATTGCCTAGAGACAAGGCTGGCTCCAGCTCAAGAATTCGATCTTGAAATAATTTTTGATCTCCAACGAAGAGATGAATGCCTTCCCTTTTCTAGGTACTTCCTGCTGTAAAAGAGCTCGAAATCAGCCTGGTTGATCAAATTATTGCATAACTTTATTATCCACACACTTTCGACATCCCTTTGATCAATGAAGATAAACATTTAAAGTAATACTGAGCAAAAAATAGCAAGACACAGAAGCCAAAGTATGTTTATTTAAAATTTTGATATAGGGAACACAATATTATTCAGGAATGCACAAAGAATTATACCGCCTATGAGGAGAAGGAAGGATGTAATTACTATGAAAGTGGGGAGGAGGAATGAGAAAGGCTTCTGAGGTGGCAGCAATGTTCTTTCTCTCTCTTGATCTTGGTGATTATCACATGGGTTTTTATTTTATAATTGGTCACTACACTGTAAATTAGGCTTATATTCTTTTCAGCATGTATCACTTCACCACAAAAGAAAAATTATTTAAACACTGAAACTAAACACCTTCTCACAGATAATAAGAGCCTTTGTAGAACACATCCCTTGCTTACGTAAACTTACATAAACATATAAGGCGTTTTCTAAGAATATCTCAAAAAACTACAGGAGTGCTCCATTGTTTTTCCTGTGGATTACACAAGATGTTATAATAGTTTATTTTAGTAATTAAACCTTAAATAGGGTAGACTGCACTTTATTTACTGGAGTTACTGGTGTTTGAAGAATAGGCATGAGGTGCTAAGAGAAGATCTTACAAGTTCTCACAAGAAATTTTTATAACTATGTGCAGTGATGAATATTAACTAGACTAATTGTGGTAATCATTTTGAAATGCATACAAATATTGAATTATTATATCATACACCCAAAACTAATATAATATTATATGCTAATTATACTATGTATATCCACCCACACAATACATACTGTTAGATTTCACTAAAAGAAAAGAACACAGTACTGTGAAGAAATATATTTTACTGCCTGAAAATAGCTAATAAATCTGTAAGGCATGAAGTGACATTAAAAGGAACACCCCCCAAAAACATTATTAACTTGATTATTAACTAATTGTCAACACTTCACCAATATAAACAAAATTTCTTTATGTCTTCATGCAATATTTCCCTTTGGACAGGAATGAAGAGAAAAAGGCCAAAAATTAAAGCTTGAGAACTTAAACTATGAGAACTATTAACTTATAGAAATTACAGGTAACTGATGAACACAATTTTTTAAATCACTAATTCTAAAAGATGTCAAACTGGACGCAAAAGCTGTTCTAATAGCTAAACTTGAATTGCCAACATTTCCAATACTGTGGTAGAAACTAACTTCCCCTCATCTTCTGAAATAAGTTTCAAATAGCTTCTCATAAAACACCCTCCAATGCAAACATAAGTGCAAAGAAAACAAAAAAGAATCTAGCCAAGCTACAACTGTACCACCTTAGAAAAGGTACTTCACCCCTCTCATAGTCAGCTTCTTTGCCCAGAAAACAAGACAAGCCAACAAGCCAACGTGTTCTAAAAGTCCGTTAGGCTAAAGAATTCTGGGTCTACTCTAAAATTTTAGCTTCCACCCTTTAGTGGAATGGCTTAATACTTCCAACTTCATTAATATGAACTTCTTACAGACAAAATTAATTTAAATGTAAATATTCAGTTGGATTAAATTACCTTTTCCTCTCATTCAGCTATTCTCTTAAAATTGCTATCTCTGAAAACTCCCTAGTCATCCAGATTTAAAAATTTCAAGCCATCACCAACTCTTCTCTTTCCTTCATTAAAGCAAAGTTATTAGCCATCACCAAGCTAGTGAGCTTAGCTAGAACACAGATTGTGCCCAGGCATTTTGATAGGCCAATATGTTAAGACTTAAATCAGGGCAGCTGATTAAAAAACAAATTAAATGAAGGACACTTTCATTTAAGTTGGCCTTGGAGGCAGAGGATGCAGTAAAAAGGACATAGACGGATGGACATGTATTATTCAGTTCTTGTGGGGAATACCAAATTGAAATAGCTTTTATTTATAGAAATAAGAGATGTTACCCAATCTTAATTCTGAGATCTAAATCAAGTTGTAAGACACTGAAAAAACTGAGTTTACTACTATTTACACCATTTATTAAAGTTACCCTACAACACTAAGTTCCACAGAAAGAGTAACAAATGGTCACTGATGATATGGGCACTTTAATTAGGGTACCAGTCACAATTCCTTAGAAATTCACTTATTTGAGAATAGTACAAACTTGACTGACATAGAGGCATTCACCAACTTATATACAGGTAACATTCCAAAATATGTGTAGCTGTCTTTCTTCTTAAACTACGAAAACATTTTTTCCAAAGAAGCAGAATTTCATATAGTAGTTAGGTTTCCTGGCAAACAAATGCCAGTAACCTATATTTACCTAAAATATAAGAGCCTGTTCTAACCCTTACTCTTACCTAACATACTCCTACCCACCCCCAAATTCTATAGTATTCCACTTCCTATACAAATTTTTAAATCCTTGGAAATTAGACATGGTAAAGTGAGGACACAGAAACCTCAGAAAAGAGTAAGTGGCTTAAGAACAAAAAATAACCACCAGAATCAGGTAACTCAAATAAAGGAGTGAAGATAAAGTAACCATTTATATTTCTTTCCCTTTTGATGTATTAATTTGGTCCATGTATTATATTTGTGATTCCTATATTACTTGAAAATGTTTTTCTTTTTTTCCTATTCATTGTAGGAACTGTCAGGAAGCCATTTTTGCATACATAAAACCAAATTAAGTATTATATCTCCATAAAACATGGCCAAGAAAGAACATGAATAAGAACACAGTAAGCAACAGGCTGACAAATGAAAAGCTTCTAATAATTCAAAAGAATTTAGGAATTCCACATAGATTAAGTCTAATAAAACCATCACAAATACCCTTCTAACAACTTCTAAGTTTCTCCTCAAACATCAAATTCAGCAAAGTCAAGTTATTCAACTAATGATCTACTCAGGTAAGTTACTAACCAAAACCCAGAATGACTAAATCCAATTCTAATCTGCTGTCCAACTGAGGAGCATGTAGAAAGAGTATTTACACCCATTATGTTCAAGTACTATAGAAGATGAATGCTATCCAAAAATAAGAGATCTTCTTTATCGTGGGGTTAGGGAACAAAGACAACATTCTTCATTTTGCACGAACATTACAGTATCAGTATTTATAAGCAAGGTTTAAAAGCAGTAATGCATAGATGGAAAGATGATGAACTAAGACATTAACTGTAGAATCTAGGTGTTGATAGGAGTGTTCACTATAACATTTTTTCAACTTTTCAGTATGTTTGAAAAATTTCATAATATAAACAATTTTGAAATATGTAGATATGTTGCACTGTGCAGTATTTTATAAACTTTGTAATTCAGGTTAACACAGTATTGTCTCTCTCTAAAAGCATTAAGCTTTCACAGATTGGGGGAAAAATGATTTGGTCACTCAAAAATAATAATCTTTCCATTACGTTTGGCAGCAAGTATGCACTGATGGATACTAAGCTGTTACAACAAAAAGAACTTTTAACACTTTCTTATATTAGAAAACACTCAAAACTTACTGAGAGCATACAAATCAGAGACAGATTAAGTAAAGTCAGTCCAGTAAGTTTCCCCATTGTTCATAACAACTGGGTCAGAGCCTGAAACCTAAATCTTTTCTTTGAGTTTCTCATGCTTGGTCCACAGTACAACCAATGTTGCCTTTATGCAAATTACATATGGCAGTAAGGGCTATTCAGCCTTACAAAGTTAGTCCTCAAGAAAACCCTAAAAAGAAAGAAAAAATTCCAAAGTCTTTGCTGACAGATCCTAACTAACCCAGGACCTATTATATATGCCTCATGAAACCCATGATTACTACCTACAGGAGCCACCACACTTACCCTAAAGGGAGTGGGTCCAATCCAGCATCTCAGTGCACTCACTCCCTGCAGCTCCTCCCTAAATGTTCTTGTAACTTAAAATGATCTCAAGAGCTCAAGGCTAGAAAAAATTTAAATTACCTCATATGAAATCAGTGACAGTGTACCTGTTCTGAAGTGCAGCTAGCTGAACTGCTGTTGCTAATGATTCCACACTTTTTAAGATTTGGGGACACTCTGCTCTAAAACTGGTTTTTATTACCCATTTTGTCTTCTTCAGAACTGAGGTCAGTAGCCTCTTTTTGTCATCTGGAAAGTGAAGAAAAACATGACGACCTCAAAGAACAGGAAGTAGTCCCTAACTTACAAACAGCTAATGTTTCAAAGGTTTATCACTCCTTTGAAAACATACTCCATACTAATTAACCTATACATACCAGTGTCTATAAAAAATTGCATTCAAGTTTCAACTCTGAGCTGCAGCTCTCTGCCCTTGCACAGCTAGCTGCAGCCCAAATTCGAGGCTCAGAGAATTCTCTCTCTACATCTGTGGGGAGACTCTTCTACAAACTGTGCAGGCAGGGAAAAGGGCAGCTCTCCTTACACAGGGAGATTTTACCCTGCTCCTGTGGGAAAACTACCCTTACTTTACCAAGACAGCGGTTATGGAAAAGGTACTTGGTTAACATAATGTAAAAGTGTAACAGTTACAACAAAAAGAAGTGGAAATTACATTTTGTTGCAGATAAAAATAAGATAAAGTTAGGTGCTGCTAAACTAGGTGGTCACCAAATGTTTGACAAGTAGAACATATTCTCAAACTGCTTCCTCGTGTGTGATCAACTCAACTGATAAGGGAGGAAATTAATGAAGTGGCAGAAAAATCATTACCAATATTGCTAAGTTCTAAAAATGTGCATTGTACTTTAAAATTCAGTAAATACATTATATTCAACACCATACACCACCCCTTATAACTGGTAAGATTTATTCTTTTTTAAAACTGACAACTTAAAAAACAAGTATAACTTTGTGACAATGATTCACCTTCAACAGCTAACTCAATTTAAGAACTGCAAAATTTACAGAAAGAATAAACAGAGAAAGTAAACGTCTCACTAAAACTACTTCAGAAATAAAGCCGGTAACAGAGACACGAAAAAAGGGATCAAGGAAGGCCAGAATAAACTGGTTTGTAGATACAAAACCTGAGAGGAACATTTCAGCATTGTTAAAGGTTCATGTCTATCGCTAAATGTTAAAATGGTAACGTGTGAGACTCCCAAGCTAGCTTTTAACATTAGGATGTTAGACCATAGATCAGTCAAAGTATTGGTACTATTAGCAGCTATTTGTAGAACTGTTTTAAAAATCCAAACAATAGGTGATCTATACCTAAACCTCTCTCTTTAAAATTTTTCAACAACAATGGATTTTAAGAATGAGAAGCTTAACTACCTGAAATCTTTAAAGGATATGAAAAGTGAGCGAACAGGATTTCTTTTTGTCTTAAACCTAATTCTCTCATTCAAGTCACCTGAATTATACTTAGACATTAGGTTTATCTCTGTTCCCAATAAGGGATGGGGCAATTCCTTTATTACAAAGGGCTGTTTATAATTAATCAGAAATCTAACATTATGAACATAAACATTCCATCAGAAATATAACAAGATGTAAATATTAAAACTATCAGTAAGCAGAACACCTAAATGATGTAGGTCTTTAAGACTGAAGAGGTGTATATATATTTAGCTTTGTGTATTGTGATTTAGAATTCAAATGTCCTTAGCTCAAGGATAGTTTCTAAAATGTGAAATGTGTTTTTATACATAGAAGAATAGAAGTGAAACAAATTTTCATTTGGATAAAAAAGGGTTATGTTCTTTAAGTATATTTTTGAAACCAGAGAAAGAAAACAATGTTTCATTCTTTGCCATACTTATAAGAAAAGGAATATTATCTGCAAAGCTACGCGTAGTAAGACTTTTCATGATTACTGATCTCTGGATGACTCAAGAGAGATTTCTAATCTTCCTTCAAAATGAGGGAAACGAGGACAAAATCATCTCATCATTCAGCTGTGAATTTTTCTGCAACGCTTAATATTACCCTCAACATTACTACTAATATTAGGCCTTCTGTTTGTAAGAATGATACTCTGAAAACCTACAATTTTTGTTACCACTAATGTTTGGCCAGCCATGCACTTCTGCTGTAATCTGAAAAAACAGAACTTTCTCTTTTCACACTGTTCAGTAAAATACTAGCAGTTTTCATTTTCTGGTTCCAATTTCATTTTTATCTAATATGATGTTTCAAAGCAAAGAATTCTGCACCTAGTTCACAAAGCTTCACAGTAATTTATTTTCTTCTGTCGTTCCAATTAACATAAAAGTTGTTTTCTAATTCTGTAATAGAACATATAATAAAGTCTTTCCACAGCTTTAAAAGAAAGTTACAGGAAAAAAATAAAAACTTCTAAAATGGAATGAAAATGTTTCACAGAAGAAAGTCACAGTAATTAACTGTTATCCTAAATTGAATTCTCAGTAACTGGGCCCCTCTGGTATTCAATACAGGATGTATTACCAATTTTTCTATCCATAACAGAACTCCAATTCAGTACTTTGATATACGGGTAACTTACTCAACAAAATATTGTCTATGTATTTAGTAACTCTCAAGAAGATTTTGTCTCTGTATTTCAAATGATATATCCTAAAGTTTGGTTAGACCTGACAAGTAAGAGGTCAACGAAATGAATTTAGCTTAAAAGGCATAAACAAACTCAGGTTGGCAAGTTGGAAAAAATTAATCTTCCTTCCTATCTAGATAATTCACAGACCAATATAGTGTCTAAACTAGCTATTGTTTTTAATGGGGTAATTTTCTATAACATTCAAGCCAGTCAACCTGAATGCACATACCACGTGCAACTCCGGTATTACAACCCAGGGCTCCCTATCACCGTGGTAGTTTGTTCTCTTATCCACAACCTTCCTGTAGAGACCAATAAAGGAACTAATGCAATGCTTTCCGACACTGTGTACAGCATACAGGGGGTGACAGTTTAGCCAATAGAGTAACGATTTTGCTCTAAAAAGCAATCCCAGATAGTTATGGAATAGTGAGGTGCAGAGTGCACTTAAGGACCTTGAAAACACCCACTCTTGGAAAAAATATCTAATGTTAAATAAATAAGACTCCCCAGCTTTCAGATCACTTTCAAGGATGTTATTTCCTTTCCTGCAACACCTCACTCAACTCTCTTTCAGAGAAACGGTGATCTGAGAGGCAGAGTACACAGAGCTGCTGCACCTCTAGACTCTCCAACCGCAACAAGGCAACCCCTGGCCGATCCCATCCCAACCAGCGAACACGCGCTCGCAAAAATGAAAGAAGGCGATAGCCACGGGCGGGGAGGCGCGGAGTCCGCCACCAGTCTGCCGGCTCCCGGAGTGGCCCGGTCGGACTCTGGGACAAGAGCCGGCTGCGAGGGGCTTCGTTCACCCTCCTGGGAGTCGATACACTTGCCCTGCCGTGGGTCAAGGTCCCACTCGGGGACCCCGACGCCTCGTCTAGAGCTACTCGGGGGAAACTTCGCCCACGGGGAGGGGGCGCGCCCGCCTCTGCGGGAGAGTGAGCCGGGCTAGGCGGCAGCGCGGGGCCAGGTCCGGGGAGAGCCGCGGGTCCCCGCGGGCCGCGGGCGGGGGAGGGGTGGCGGGGCACTCACCACGGGTCGAACTCGTGAATGATGCTTTCGAAGCGAATGACGGCGAAGAGGCGCGAGCTGAAGCCGGCCAGCCAGGCCAGAAAAAGGATGGTGAAAGAGAGCAGCGACTGCCAGCCGGCTGGCTGCGACAGACCCCCGGACAGCCCCGCAGGGGCCGGCTTCGGCGACGCCACGCCGCCTGCCGCCTTGTGCGCGCACTGGGCCCCGGGCCCGTGGTGGCCGTGCCGGCTGTTCCCCAGAGCCATGAGGCCGCTCCACGGGGACGAGTTGAGGGACGACTTGTGCTTGCTCTCCGGGGCCGAGGGCTCCGCCATGTTGTGCCCCGGCGGCGGGTCTCGCTCCTCGCCGCCGCCGCCGCCGCCTGGTGCGAGGGGTGCTGGGCGGGGA
Organism: Carollia perspicillata; assembly: GCA_004027735.1. Taxonomy (NCBI): domain Eukaryota; kingdom Metazoa; phylum Chordata; class Mammalia; order Chiroptera; family Phyllostomidae; genus Carollia; species Carollia perspicillata. The sequence continues at coordinate 27,890 of PVKM010002083.1, read as the reverse complement.
CCCGAGGAGGAGGAGGAGGCGAAGGAGGAGGAAGAAAAAGGAGGAGGGAAGAGCGCCGCGCGCTCCCGCCCTCAGCGCCGCGAGGCCGGGCAACTGGGGGTGGAGGTGGCGGTGGAGAGTCTACGCCTCCGCAGCGGCCGCGACCGCTGCTCTCTCAACTCGGATGCCCCTAGCGCCCCACTAGCCATCCGTATCCCCAGTGAAGCTGCGGCTGCGGCGAAAGCCGACGGGACGAGGGCGCCAGAGAAAGAGCCGGAGCAGACGGAGGCAGCACCTCGAATCGGAACAGCAATGACATTCTCCTTTACACCCGCCGCCCGCCCAGCCGAGAGGAGCAGGAGGAGGAACCCCCTGGAGCCCGGGCGGAGCTCAGGCAACCTCTGACTCCGCCCCCAACCCAACAGGAACTGGCTTTTCCACCTGTCACAAAGCGACAGGTCCGTTAGGGGGCGGGCCCAGGGCTGCGGAGCCCACCAATAGGGGCGCGAGCTGGGGCGGGGATTGGTTTAACCGTCCATCCTCCCCTATCCCTTCCCGGCCTCGCGCCCATTCGCCCGGAGCGGCTGTGCTGCGCGGCTACGGATTCATCGTCAGTTGAAAGATGGGGTTTCGCGCGCCTGTGTTCTAGGCTAGGAAGGGCGCTAGGCGGCTCCGCTTGGTGCACGGAGCTAAGCCCGTCCGAGGGAGGGGTGAGGCGGTGCCCAACAGCAGAGCGGCCTCCGTCAAAAACCAGTTAGAGGAGACTAAGCACCGTGCCTACCGGCCTGGAGTTCGCGGGCTTGCCACGGTCGCGACTTTTAACCCGCTTTGCGCGGAGCGCCTACCACGTGACTGAGCGCGCAGGCGCGCTACATTATCTTCGTCGCGTGTGTCTGGCGGGTTGGGCTTGGCCGCCCGGGGCGCCCTGCACCCAGCACTGCGACTGAGCCACCCGTGGCGACGCCACGGTCCGCCCCGCAGGGTGCGCCAGGAGTTCTGCGGACAAAACTGCGAGCTAGGACAAGTTTTCCGGTGCGGAAAATTCTTCAAAGCCTACAGATAGCCTCTAGAGGGGCAGGCAAAGTGCGTCTTTGTCTCGCTTTTTTTATTTCTTGTGTTTTCCTAATTGCAAAACTAATGTTTGTTCCCTGGAAATATGGGGGAAATGCAGGAATTCATTTTAATGGCTGCGTATGTTACATCAAACGAGTGAAACGGTTCAACTTTGTGTGGACTTTTCAGCTGTTGTTACCCAATTCTCTCTTTAGTAAATGATAACGGATTCAAGATCTCTGTACGCGAATTTTGCGCGCCTAGGTTGTAGTTTTATACTTTCCGAAAAGAAAGTGCAACCGGGTAGACTAAACTCAATGTAAAATGAGTTTTAAAAGTGGAGTCGTACGGATTCTAGAACTAAATGTTCTGATACAAGCCCCCGCCCAGAGTTTGCAGTATAATCAACACTCAGTAAATAATTAACTGTTAATATAAATTAACAGTTAATTGTCCTTTTATTAAATAAATAACGACTTAAAAGTATGTACTTAATATACAGACAATTATTTTCTTAAGTCATTTAAAATCAACATATTTAGAACATTTAAACACTTTTCAAAATTGTGTTTAAATAGTAGGTCTTTTCAAAATGTTGAATTAACAGAATATTTAGTTTGAGATTGCTCTTCTAATGGATCTTGCTCTTTTTTAACTTGCTAAGGGATTAACTTTTTCTCTCTTTTTCGTAGAAAGATAAGTAAATAAAGTTGCATTAAGGAAAGAATCAAAAGGTTTCCAGAAATAGGCTTTTCCCACCAACAATTTAATAGACATTTATTGAACTACATTTTAATGAGAATTATGACAATATTAACTGAGTCCTGTTGTACCAGAAAAGTGACATGTTCTTCAACCATATGTGCTAAAATGCAGCATTTAGAGTATTTGTGCCCATGTTGTGTGAACCAAAGTTCTATCAGCCTGAAATTAAATTTATTTTGTGTTTTTGTTGTAACTTATTTGAATATTTCTATTTCACTGCCTTTTTTGTAGATTCTACCTATTAAGTTCTACATTATCTTCTTTGGCTGCTAGACCCCTGGTCTGAAAAGTGATAAAACTTGGTAGTGTTCCCACATCATTGCTTATTAGCTTTGTAAGTCACCTGCATGGGCTGACCTTTCTAGTCTTAAAGTCAATTGTTTATATCAAATGAGATTGCTAATCTGAAAATACTTTGAGAAATTGTTATGGAATATACGCAAATACAGCATAACGAAAATAAAAGCAGTAGGAAAAACCCTGTTATTCTTGGTATTCATTTAATTACTTATTCATTTGTTCATTCAACAAGTATTTATTGAGTGCCTCCTTCATGCCAAGCACTATGTGGGCACTGGGATGCAGTAGGGAACATAAGAAACATGGTTCTTGACCTCATGGAGCTCACCAGCCAGCCCTAGGGACATGGGCATAAACAAAAAAATCTAAGTACCCAAATGCAATGTGAAAAATACTATGGAAAAGAGATGCATGGGGGATTCAATCTGCAAAAGATGAGAACATTGCTCTGAGGAACCATCACTAAGGCTGAGGACTGGTGGTTAGAATGAATGGACCACAAGAGAAAAAAGAATGGAAAGATTTATCCAAACAGAGACGCACATGCAAAAGCCCTGCAGTGTGGCTGGGGAGGCAAGTATAAGGAACCCATAAAGGGGCCAATATGACTGCAACACTGACAGTGGAGCAATGTGGGATAAGCGTTGAAGAAATGACCCAGTAGTATGGGTCATGTTGAGGTACTGTTTTGTTTTGTTTCAAGCTGGGAGTAATAGGAAGCTGTGAAGGATTTTAGCAGGATGTGGTGTTCATAAGATGGAGTGAGAGAGATGATCAGATGTGTGTTTTGAAAGATTACCAAGAGTACAATGTGGAAAATAAAAAAATAAAAAGGAAAAAAAACTGTAACGTGGAAAACACTTTGCAAAAGGAACCAGTGAATTCTCAGTTTCCAGCCCACCAATGTAGAAAAATGGTTTCCAGTTTGTGTATGAAGCTTGGGTGTATTGCTTTCCCTCTCTGCACATAAGCTTCTTGATTCTACTAGTGCTGTATACTATCCTCACTGAGTTCCAATCTCAGGAGTCAGATAGTCAAACATAAACTCTGCAATCTGATGAGCGGAGGAGTGGGACATCAGAAGCAAAGCAGACAGTGGGCCTATGTCTGCTAGGGACCTCTGAGGGGAGTTAATACTTAAGCTAAAACTCGATGGATGAGTAGGAGTTTGCCATACACTCACACACAAGGAGGAGGGATGAGGGGATTCCAAATAAAAACAAGGACATCCTTGGAAGTAATACACAATGTTTAATATTAATGAGGGTGTAGTTGGAAATGAGGCTGAAAGGGAGGTAACCATATTTGCAAGGATTTGTCTGCCTGGTTATTAGGTAGTTGGGAGCCATTGAAGCATTCAGAACAACAATAAAATCAGAGTTGGTTGATGGGGGGAAAATTGACAGCATATAGAGAAGAATATACTAAAAAGGATGAGAATAGAATCAGGGAGATCAGTGTGAAGGCATTTTCAAAAGTTCAGGAAAGAGAATCGGATGCCAAAACTGAGACAGTAGGGCCCAGAGAGGAAGGGAGAGATAGGAGAGGCTATCTGGAGGGCAAGAGAAAGGAAGTCAGGGTTAGGATGAGTCTGGCTGGAGTTTCTGGATTGGCCATTTGGATAGTGCCACAGAAATGGAGAGAATGATCAATGCTCAGATCAGTTTTGGACATGTCATGTTTTAAATCTGTTTAGTACCCCCAAGCAGAAGTGGCTAAAAGGCACTTAGATGAAGAGAACTGATACCCAAGAGGAAAGGTTTAGGAGGGATAAAGATTTGGACTTCTGTGGCCATGGATGAAATTTTGGTGGAACCAAATTTAGAGAGAATGAAAGTAGGATTGAGGACAGGACCCTAAAGAACTCCCAAATTAAGAAGCTTAAAAAATATGCCTACAAGGGAGCCCAAGATAGAACAGTCGAAGAGATAGGGGAACCAGGAGAGAGGGTGATATCTCAGCAGCTAAGAAAGAAAAATCGAGTGACAAAGGGAGGCCAGCAGTGACACAATGTGCCGAGTAATGAGGTGTGACACCACTGAAAAGTGTACCTTGTATTGGCACCCAGGAATTGTCTAGGAATTTCTTTATTAAGGTCAGTCGCAGTGAAGTGGTAGAGCACAGAAGGCAGCAGGTAAGGAGGGATTGGGAGCAAAGGATGTGGAGGCAGAGCAAATAAACCACCCTTTTCAGAAGTCTGGCTTTGAAAGCACACGGAGGACCTTGTTGCGCCAAGAAAAGACCAACTGATTGATCCTCGTCCCTGACATTTCCCACTAAACTCAAGAACAGATTTCAGAGCTGATAATGTGTCTCAGGAATGGCACAGGGCTTACAGAAGGTTTCCTGCTCTCCAGAACAAAAACAACATGATGCATACTTTTGTCCTGAGCACACCACGGTAGGGAGCTGCCAGAATCTGGCCTATAATTGCATTTATAAATATTTGGTAACTGAGGAACTTCTCAAGGCTTATCTTGTTCCCTTCTGACAACATTGGGCAGAGCACCTGCCTGCTGACCTGTAGCCACAGGAGAGGAAAGGGAAACAGAGAGGGAGAAACTGAGTTATGAGTTCGTGAAATCCTAGGCATGCTGCCTAGAAGCAGTGTTGTGTGGTGGTTTGGAGCACAAGCTCAGCGGACAGGCTATCAGATCAAATCCTGACTCTACGAATTCTGAGTCAGATGACCTTTGGCAAATTCCTTCACCACTCTGCCCCTTGGTTTCCTCACCTCTGAAGTGTGGATAAGGATTGCACCTTCTTCATAGGGTTTTAATAAGAAGTAAATGTATCAATACATGAAGACAACTTAGAATAGTGCCTTGCACAGAGGAACTATGCAATACAGATTGCTTTTTGACAATGTTACTGGGACTACTTTTGTATCTAGGACAATGACAGAAGAGCTGTGAAACTCACTTCCCTGGAAACCCTTAAGATAACCCTCCATCACCTGAACTCATCTGAATGCTTCTCTGTTTTTTTTATAACTGGGATAGTTTTAATTTGCATTTCTTTTATGAGTAAGGCTGGAGGTACTTGATTTTATATTCAAGGCAATCTTTTTATATACTCAATGAGGTAGAATTGCCAACTCCGATTTTGAGGGAAATGCTTGCCTCAAGTCAACCACTACCAAGAATTCTGTTTCAATGAATAAACTACCAGGTAGGTAAGGTAGGAAGAAAACCTCAGAGAGTGGGTGTATTCGGCAGCTTTTAAAATGGCTCCTAATGATCTTTGATTCCTGGTATTCATATCCTCCTGTGAATCCCCTCCACTGTGTGTAGGCTGGATCTAGTGATTGATTTCAAGCAAATAGAATGCACCAAAAGTGATGGGATGTCACTTCGAAAGTTAGGTAATAAAAACTTGTCTCTCCTCTGCTGTCCCTTTTTCCCTCTGCTCTCCTATTTCTCTTCTGTCTTTCTCAGCTCTCACTCTAAGGAAAGCAAACAATCATATATTGTGAGTAGCCCTAGGAGGTGGCCTCATGTGGCATTGGAACTATTGTCTCTGGCCAGCAGCCTATAAGGACCTGAAACCTGCCAAGGGCCACGAGGGTGAGCTTAGGCGCAGACACTTCCAGCCTTGAGTTGACGGCAGACCCAGAGGACACCTCAGCTGCAGCCTAGCGAGACACCCTGAGCCAGAGGACTCCGCTAAGCTGCCCCCAGATCCCTAACCCACAATGTGTGAGAGGCCCATTTCCCAGAAGAAACTGGGAGAAGAAACTGTTTGCTTTTTCATAACAAATAAGGTGCAAGCTGATACTTCTAATTTGCATTTCTTTTATGAGCAAGGCCAGGGGTACTTGATTTCATATTTAAGGCAATCTTGTTACACCCTCAATGAGACAGAATTGCCAACGCCTATTTTGTATCTTTCAGTGTAACTGTTGGAGTAGTATGCTCCAATGTTATGGACATAATTAATGTATATGGTTTTATTTGCAAGTTGCTCAGAAAATGAGGTCATCTGCATTGAGTTTATGTGAATTTGTTGTTTATTATTATTTATTATTATTGATTTTTTTATGATTACTGTTCAGTTTAGCATACCCCCTAGACTATCTACTCTAGATCATGTACTTCATGAAAGTACTCATATAACACTTGTCAAGTAATGAAGGAACTTTTTTGTGGTATATTAAGAAATTCAAGTAGAAATTTCCTGAAGATAAGTAACTGTTAGCAAATGCTTACCCTGATAGAAAGGTGGTTGTTCCATTTTATTTTAATGTCATGAAGTTTTGTACCTTCCTGATCTACAGCCCAACTGTGCATCTCTTCCTGAGAGCCTTATAGGAGCAAGTAACTAAATAGGTCACTTTAGGAAAAACAAAACAAACAAACAAAAAATATATATATAGAGAGAGAGTTTTTTCTTTTTCTTTGTTCATTTTTTAATTTATTAACCCAAGTAATCACAGAATCAATAGCTGCATCACTTTTGTAAGAAAAGTTATTAAATTATGTTCATATAAGTCAGCGTGAAGTTCAAAGAAGAAGTTTATAATGTATGAAGATGGCATCATTCACCCTTCCAGTGTCAGGAAAACAGAAAACTTGAAATAGGGACTCCCTCTTACTTAAGAGAATTTAATAGATACTGAGGTTCAGTACTTGTGTATACATGTTTAAAAATCTCCCTACTTTTTTTTGTAAATTTTTTCTATCTCTAAAGTTTAATTTTAAACTTAGGTACATTAAATATTATGCTGAATGAGTGTATTTCACTTAATAATCACAGAAAGCAAACTCATTTACTAAGGAATTAGAAAAGAGTTTATTGATGATTAAATTAGTTACACAATGAAGAATGGAGGACGCATTAGCTCAAAGTTATAAAATTGAAAACTACATTATATTTTGATAATAAAAACAAAATTAAGATAAAAAACAAAAAGAAATAAATAAAGTACAAAGAAATGAAAAGGAGCTGAAGGAAATATACTAATTACAAAAATAGTTTAAACATCTAAAGTATTGTAAAGGCATGTACAATTGGGGTGTTAATTTTACTTCTTATAGTGAGGGTTTCTTAGGCTCTTTCAGTTTTTAAAGAACGGAGATATATTTCGGTTACTGTGTGATGGAATTTATTGAAAGGATGCAAAGGAGCAAGAGAGACCGGAAGACATCTCTGCAGCTGCAGAGCCAGGCCTCGTAGAAAACAAGAAGTTATTTTGGGACACACGGCAATTCTGGCGACTCCGCAAAACTCTGCTAGGCCAGTAGCATGACCTGTCATCTTCCATGGTCTCAGCAGCTCGCTGCACTGTGCCCTCTTCATATGCTGGCTCCACTGTTCTGTCTTGGTTCCCATCATGACTACCTCCCTTCAACTCACTCAATATTCCTGTTCTCAAAAACCCTCTACCTGTGCATCCTTATGGCTCCAACTGCTCTGGGGCTTCTGCTCACTGCCCTCTCTTGAGCATCTCTCTGTTTCTCAGGGAATCTTCGCACATCTGTGTTAGATCCGTTTCCTCAGAAGCAGATCCTGCGAGGAGCTTCTGTATGATGCATTAAGGAAGTAATCGCAGGAGAAACTGGTAAGGGAGTGAGAAGGTCAAAGGCAGGGAAGAAGCTCAGTAAGGATGCAGTCTCAGCAAAGTCCAAGGAGGATTCCCTAGCCTAATCCCAGTGGGGGAGCTTGGAAGTATAAATGATGTCTCTGACATCCAACCTGGAACCATCACCATTCCCACACCCGTCGGTCACTGGTTAAGGCCCAAGGAGCTGCATGAGTTTCTGGACCTTTCTGGTTTGTCTGGTCATTGGAAGGGAAAGACTAGGGCAGAAGGAGAGGTATGTGGTAAATAGGGATCTGAAGATCTTGGATGTGGGTGGAGCACTGCTTCAGCAATCCTCTCAGGTTCAAATATGGCTCAGATTGAAGCTCCCTAAAACACATAATCTGATTGGGCGGAGAAGTTATCCTCTTGTGTAGGGTGCCTCTATTGGACTGTTGTACTGGGTCACTCACTCCATAGAGTACCGAATGCATTCAGACCTGGCATGTTTCTCTGGTCTTGTCAGTTGTGTTTCCAGTTGTAGGGTAACTTGTTACCATGCATGGTCACTATGTATAATAAGCCTCCCACACGTGGCTGTCACTCTGACAGTTGTGCCGAAGCTCTTAAAAGAGAGCAGAGTAACTGGCCTAAATCTTGTACCTTGACTGGTTTGTTCCAGTGTAGATGAGTCTATTTTGTTTTAGTTTATTTGCACTTAGATTTGTTAATGTCTTCTTCTTTTGATCAAATAAATGTGTCTTGAAAGTAAGTCACTATCTCTTGATTTCAGATTTGATTTTTTCGATGAGTAGGGGTTCCATATAGTAATTATTATTCAGGTATAGGAATGAGAACAGGTGCTTCATAATTTTTCATTTAATTTATTTGTTTAATTTTTTAATGTTATTCTATTACAGTTGTCCCATTTTTTGCTCTCTTCCACTCAGCCCACTTTGTAAGCCCACTTTTAATACTTTGTAAGAAAAGTTATTAAATTATGTTCGTATAAGTCAGAGTGAAGTTCAAAGAAGAAGTTTATAATGTATGAAGATGGCATTATTTCACCCTTCCAGTGTCAGGAAAACAGAAAACTTGAAATAGGGACTCTCTCTTACTTAAGAGAATTTAATAGATACTGAGGTTCAGTACTTGTGTATACATTTTTAAAAATGTATACAGTCAATCCCCACACTATTGTCTATGTCCACAGGACATTTATGCTTGGTCTTTGACTAGTCTCTTCTCCTTCTTTCCACCATTATCCCCCTCTCCCCTCCCCTCTGCTCACTGTCAGTCTGTTCCATGTTTCCATGCCTCTGGTCCTATTTTATTCATTAATTTTTTTTGTTCATTATGTTCTTCCTATAGGTGAGATCATGTGGTATTTGTCTTTTACCGACTTGCTTATTTCACTTAGCATAACACTCTCCAGTTCCACCCATGTTGTTGCAAAAAGTAGGAGTTTCTTCTTTCTTTCTGCTGCATAGTATTCTATTGTGTAAATGTACCACGGTTTTTTGATCCACTCACTTACTGATGGGCACTTAGGCTGTTTCCAGCACTTGACTACTGTAAGTAGAGCTGCTATGAGCATAGGGTTCATGCTATGAACATCTTATGAATTGGTGTTTCAGGATTCTTAGGGTATATTCCCAGCAGTGGAATCGCTGGGTGAAAAGGCAGTTCCATTTTTAGTTTTCTGAGGAAATTCCATACTGTTTTCCACAGTGGCTGCATCAGTCTGCATTCCCACCAATAGTGCGCTAGGGTTCCCTTTTCTCCACATTCTCCCAGCACTTGTTGTTTGTTGATTTAGTAATGATGGCCATTCTGACTAGTGTGAGGTGATACCTCATGGTAGTTTTAATTTGCGTCTCTCTGATGGCTAATTTATTTCTTGAAATAATATTTCTCGAAACAAGACCCCAATCATACCTACCCTGTAGGTCTGGGGCATGGCCCAAGAGTCCGCATTTTCAGTAAGCACCCCAGGTAATTTAATTCATGTCGAAGTTTGAGAGCCACTGCTTCATGAAGTAGACAGTATCCACTTCATTTTACTATTAAAGAAATCGAAGCTCTAAAATCACCTAAGCTTATACAGCTAACACTGAAGACATCTCAAAAGTTCTTTTCCACAAAAAGAAATTTCCATTCATGCTTTGTTTGCAATGAGAACGTTTACTTATTTACAAAAATGTTTCCTATCGACTTGAAGCACATTTCGATGTGTCTGTGGCTACACAGTGTCTGTGGATTTCATCTCCTTTTGGCTCACAGCAGCCTCCCACGTGTGTGTGACTACACTATTATAAGTTGAGTACTGACTTTCACATTCCTGCCAGAAAAAAAGACCCGAGGGCAAAGGCAGCTGTCAAGGAAATCTGTGAAGCAAAAGGTGAGAGAGCGGGTGGAACGCCGTCACAGGGACTGAACCTGTGATTCAGCAGTTTCGCTCCAGACACAGGGATAGTGCATGCTGAGGAGTTTCAGCATCACGGTGCCTGTTCCACACGGAAGGGCCAGGAATGCTGTCTTTTATGTAGAGTAGCCTGAGCCCGGATGTGGAGTTTTAAAGTGTTGCTTTTGATCCAGGAGAAAATGCAGGATTGGATGGGGATGAAGGTCTGTCACAGCCAACATGCAGCACAGACCCTGCATGTTAGAATTTGGCTCCGGAGAGAAACGGCCAAATTACACTCAGGGGTGGTTTGAAACATTTCGTGAAGTAATAGTAGTTCTTCACCTTCAAATCTAAGGATTGGTCTTCTTGTATAAAGATGGAACACAGTCCCTAAAAATCTGATTTCCTTGTGATCTGTGGCCCATAAGGCATTCTTCTACAGGAAACAACCTGGAGATACCCTAGCAGGTAGCAGGGTCTCATCCTAAAACTTGCCTGATTGAAGCCAGAATCTGTGTTCTTTCCATTAAATTCTTCTTTCACCACATGTGTTGTTATGAATTGTGTCACCCCAAATTCATATGTTGAAGCCCTAACCCTCAAAGTGACTGTGTTTGGAGATAGGGCCTATAAGGAGGTAAAGTTCAATGAGATCATAAGTGTGGGACCTTAATGCAAAAGGACCAGTGTCCTTATAAGAGGTGGAAGAGACCCCAGAGATGCCTCTTTCTCTGTCCTTGTGCACAGAGGAAAGGCCATGGGAGGACATGAGGAGAAGGCAGCCTCCTGCAACCCAAGGAGAGAGATCTTACCATAGGCCAGCCCTGCTAGAATCTTAGTCTTAGACTTACGACAGCCTCCAGAAATGCAGGAAAATAATTTCTGTTGCTTTAGCAATTCAGTTAATAGTATTCCGTATGGTACACTGAGCTAAGACATGATCAGTGCACAGCATAAGTAAGCAATACATTTTTCTTTAAGTGACTTTCTCTACTCTAGTATATTCAAAACATTTTTGAAAACCATAGGACTTACAGTTTTACTTGTAAAACTTGCAAGATTCAACCAGACTAAATCTAAGAAACTTACCAACACATATATCTCATTTACTTAATAAACCCAGAAACACCAGTACTCTGTATTCTTATTTGAATGATTTCACCTGTATTCTAAAATCTATTAGCATATAATATAAACATTATATTTCATTTTATCTGCAAACTTTATATGAATGTAAAGATTATAACCAAAACATTTTTGGTTACAGAGAATCTAATTCAGCCCTCAATACAGAATCCAGGAAGAATGACAGAGAAGAAAGCTCTGTAGAGCTCCAGAAATGGGAAGGAAGCTCTTATCGAATCATGTGATCCAAATTTTAACTCCATCTAGTCAAACCTGAACACTTCCCTTCTGAGCAACCCAACATCCTTTTGACTAAAATCTCATTTTAACTGGATTAAGAAAGAAGATAATTTATTAACTTGGGAAAGTGAAAAATCCAAGGGTTGCTTTTGGTTTCGGGTGCAACTTGATCAGGGGCTCAGACAACATCATTAGACCCTAATTTCTCCATCACAACCATCCACTTGGTGCCATTCACCTCCATGTTGGTTCTATTCTCCCACAGGCTCTTCCCTTGTAGTGGAAGATAGCTATCATATCTCCAAACATTTCAGTATCTTGTGTGCAAGTGAGAAAGAAAATGACATAATCTTCTTTTTCCCAGGATTCCCAGCATTCTCATTGCATCTCAGTGGCTCTGAGAACCAATCACTGTGGCCAGGGAACTGTGATAATTAACTGAGCCTTAAGTCACGTGTTCCGTTCTGGAACTTGATTCTGGAACCCCACCAGAAGTGTGCTGGTTGAGAAAGAAGGAAGAGAAGGATTCCCATGGGAAACTAGGTTACAATGAACAAAAGATAGAAGTGTGGATGCTGGGTATCAAAACAAGAGATATTTATAAAATGTGTGCAAATTATAACCCTATTTATGCATTATATTGAAAATATGCTTTAGCTGTTTTATAGTTATAACCATGTATAGGAATGCAGTAATAAGCTCTGCTTTAAAAATGTCTTTCGTGTTCTTTATATACTACGTCACTGGAGTTTTCCTGTTACTTTTATGTAGTGTAGTCCTGAATAATTACAATAGTCACCATTTTTCGAGCATCTCCTATAAGCCAAGCACATCAAGGGCTCTCATTTAATCCTCTTGTCAACTCTGCCAAGAAAATGTTAATATTCATATTTTAAAAATAAGAAAATGAGGATCAGGTCAAACACCTTTTTCATGAATTCATAGAAAACCTGGTTAAAAAACGTGTAGCCTATATTAGCCAGAATATCAGAAGCGAAGTCTATAACTCTCAACGACTTAACACAACAAAGGTTTATTCCTTACTCATGGTTCACATCTAAGTGGGCTGAGGAGGGGCCGTCTTCCACAGGATTACTCAGAGACCCAGGCTGACTGAGACTGTAACATCGTACAGCTGCGGCATCTGGACCAAGCGGCCTTCTCCATCACCACGGCAGACGTTCAGAACAGAGAGAGACCTGGAGAGTCACCCACTGGACCGAAGAATTAAATTTCTCAGTCTGGAAGTGGCCTGCATCACTTCCACTTACAGCCAATGGTCAGAACAAATGACAGGGCCTTCACTGTATCTATTTTAACTATAAAATAGATATTCTGTCCATGAGACCCTAATTTCTTGTAGGTCTAGCTAGCCTTTTTGTCTGGTGAGCTGCATTTTATTTCTTCATTTTAAAATACTGGTTGTTAAAGATCTTCCTGATAGAAAATGCAGAAAATAGTGGTAACAGTTGCTTAGTGATTAAGAGCAGGAGCCCAGAACCAGACTTCCTGAGTTTGTATCTTGGCTCTTTTTACTTGCTGTGTGCTCTTGGGTGAGTTATTCAACTTCTCCGGGTCTCAGTTTTGTTCGTATATTAAAGGGAATAGTGATAATAATAGGATCTACATAACAGGGCTATCAAGATTCAATGACTTCATTGAAATAAAGCATGAGGACAATGCTTTACACAGTGAGTGCTCAGTAAGTCTTATAATTATTACCAAACCACTTAGCTTTTCCCTGTTTCTCAGCTATGCCATGTAACTTCCACCAAAAATTTTGGAAACGCATGCACTGGATCACAGAGGCAACCACGTGAAAACGACAGTGTGAACCTCAAACCGCTATTGGGAAAACACCTCAAAGGTCATGTTCATTTGAAAGCAGTTGAGCAGTGTGGTCTTTATTGGCAAAAGCGAGCGCGTGTGCACACACATGTGTTCATAATCCAAAATGTCAGTCAGCAAGATGTGTGACAATCTGCCAGTGAAGTTCAACTTCGATAGTCCCTCCCCATCTGACCTGTAGGCATGGTCTTATATATTCATGAATCAAGAAGTAAAACCTAGAAATATTGCAACAACAAACAAACAAGGAAGCAAGAAAAGAAATAGCACAACAAGCAACTACCAGGCTGGCCAATGTTGCGACAGGCTGCTCAATGGCCATGTCTATGTAGGTAAGAGCTATAAGGAGAAAAAATACTCACCATATATTCTCTAATGGAAAGAGCCTAATTGGTTTTGGACACAATATTTATTTATTTTATTTATTCATGTTATACATGGTGGGTAAAAGTGGGTTTACACTTGTTAGTATGTGTATCATTTATTAATTATCATGTTATTCTCCACATGAACAACTGTAAACCCACTTTTGCCCACCCCTGTATTTACTATATTGATGCATAGCAAAAAGTTTGTAAGCAAACGCACCAAAAGTGTTTTTCATGGTAACCTTAGATGTAGGTCAGTGCTGGTGTCGTCCTTTTCTCCCACCCTATGGTGTGGGACTAATGGGTGACCAGTGGTCCACCTCCCACCGCTCACTGCCCAGTGACCCCTTTGGTAAACATGGGAATTGTCAACCACTTTCAAGAGCTGGTGGGTCTGGCCAGGGCCTGCAAAGCCCCTCCTCTGGGTCTGGCCAAGATTGCCGGCTCCAGGGGAAGACCACACTGGGTGTGTCATTTGACTTTTCTGGAGAGTCTAAGGGCTGGGAGCAGCACGTTCCCTGCAGGGCTCCCACCGGCTCTCAGTGGCTCTGCAGAGGACTCAAGTGCACCATTAACTCTGCACTCCCTGCCCTAGGGGAGTGGGACCAAAAACCACCTACCTGCAGTGGGCCAGTCTGCCAAGGCAGCCGGGCTCCTCCCGTTTGCCAGCAACTACTGGACAAACACCACTCCCTTTCATTTCAGAGCTGAAAACCCAAAGAAACATTTGTGCGGATTAAATCTTGGCAGGCATGCCAACAAACCTGCAGCATTAACTTTAAAATTAAATCTATTTCTGCTTGCCTTCAAGTTTCTGTTTCTTTACATCAAGAGCTCTCATTAAGGCCGTACCACTAGGTCACACAGATAAGAAAAACCCTCAAGACTCTGAGTGCGCTTCAAAATTTACTTTAAATCGGCAAGGAGTTCTGAATTAAGAAATTCAAATCTCTTTCTACGTACATTATTTAACAGAAAATGAACAATTAATAGTAACTTCTGTGAGTATAAGGGCCTCAATTTAGTTCTCTTCCATTTTTCCCTATTCATCTTCGTGTCTTTTAAATATATTTTATACTTTACACATAATTATGGTTTTGTGCCTCTGCTTTAGTACTGGGGGACATCTTGCTCCATCTCTGCTTCAGAAAAAATGTTTTATAATTTAAGAAGAATAGTTAGGCATCTTGGAGGCAGAGCATGTGAGTACAGATTACGAAGTAGACACTGACCAAATGTCGTTGATATTAAGATCTACACAGGAATTTATAATGCTCAGGGTGAGTAGCAAGAAGTAGCCACAAAAGCTCCCAGTAAGTGCAAGAGGTTTTTAATTCTACAGACCACAGTAAAAGGAAGGAATTTATTCAATTCATGTTTATGCTCCTTTCACCCAAACACAGGACATTTTCATTAAGTCAATGGCACCTTCATTGTGGTATTTTAGTTTTGTTTGGGGTCCGGGTTAAGCTATTTATTTTCTAAACGATAGCCCATACAAATGAACTCTGCTTTTTAATAACTGTTTCTGGCTCTCCACATTCATTTCCTTCACCAAGCTGTATACCTACCTGATCTACACTTTAAGTTTGGTTACAAAATTCCTTTAAAGTTATAAAACCTTTTTGAGGTCAAGAAGAGACAATATTTAGGGGACATGTCACCCTGGGGTGAGAGGCTGTTGTAAAGATTTAGTTAAGGGGGAGTGATGAATTCTGGACGGGGTCCAAGCACAGCACCAGGAAAATTTTGAAGGGGTGGGCGTTGGTTTTGGGTGTTGCTGTCTAGAGTATCAAAAAAACAGTAACACACCAGGACCCCTTGTTTCTCTTAGGAGGGTAGTTCCAGTCCTTCCTCCCTTAGAAATTCCAAACCATGTGAGGAAGAGCTGATAACAAGAGAGAAAGGAGGTGTGGAAGGGAAAGAAAGTGATATAGTCATGGGAGAAACTGTTGGAGAGACAGAAACAACAGAAATTTCTAGGGAGCAGGAAGAGTGGGGGGAAAGATCTTTTATATAAGATGGTTTTCAAATCATCAAAGCAACTAAGAATAAAACCATAAGTAACACAGCCGTGAGATATCAAATAATTGAAAATAAGACATTTGTGTGCTCAGGTGTTGACACAGGTGGACCAGCTTGGGCAAGAAGGAAAGCTGGGCCTAAGACAGCTGAACGTGGTATCAAATTGTCCACAGTTTTCTTTTCCACCTTGATGGACAGTGTGATATTTTTACACTATCACTAGCCATCAGAGTCCAGGCTTATTTTCCAGAAGTGTCATAGGTGATTTGTGTACTTTCAAGTTTATTTTTTCAACTTTTCATTTGGGAATTCCAGATGTGTATCCAAGAGTTCCTGTATGTGCTTTCCTCAGCCTCCCCCGATGCTAGCATCTTACATAAACATAGGACAATGATTGAAACTAAGGAACTAACATTGGTACTCAAGTGTTAACTTAACTACAGACCTTATTTGGATTTCACCGTTTTGCCCGTTGTCTCTTTCCTGTTTCAGGATACTACATTGCATTTAGTGGTCAGATTAGATATGGCCATGGACGGAATGTCTGTGTCCCCCCACAATTCATAGGTTGGAATATAATTCCCAATGTGATGGTATTTGGGGGCGGGGCCTTTGGGAGGTGATCAGATCATGAGGGTGGAACCTTTATGAATGGGGTCATGAAAGAGGCCAAGGAGCTAGCTTGTTCTCTTTGCACCATGTGAGGAAGTGACCAGAAGTCAGTCTTCTGCAATCTGAAAGAGGACTCCAGCCAGAACCCAACCATGCTGGCACTACCACCTGGGACTTCTAGCTCCCAGCACTGTGAGACAGAAACTTTCTATTACCGCAAATTGCCACAAACTTAGCAGCTTCAAACAACACATTAATTATCTCATAGTTTCTCTGGGTTAAAAGTTTGGGCACAGCTTCACGGGATCCTCTGCTTAGGGTGCCCCAAGGCTGCAATCAAGGTGTTAGCTGGGCGGATCTCATTTGGAAGCCAGATGTCACAGAATCTGCTTCCAAGCTTACTCCGGTATTGGCAGAATTCATTCCCTTGAGACTATGGGCATACCTCAGAGATGTTATGGGTTCAGCGCCAGACCACTGCAATAAAGCAAGCTGTAATCTTTTTGCTGGCAGAGGGTCTTGCCTTCAACGTGAAAAAAAATGCAACATTTGTGAACTGCAGTGAAGCAAAGCACAATCAAATGAGGTATGTCTGTATAGGACTGAGGGCCCTGACTTCTTGCTGGCTACCACTACTGAGCTGCCCCCAGCTCCTTACCCAGTGGGCCTCCCAAAATGACTGCTAACTTCTTCAAAGGCAGGTAGGAAGAGAGCTCTCTTGAGTGAGTCTTTCAGCAATGTGGAGTCTGTATATATAAGGTAATATAACCAAAGAAAGCCACCCCATCACCTTTGCCATATTTCATTGATTAAAAACAAGTCAAGGAGAAGGGACCACCAGGGGCTGGGATCCTGACGGCCATTGTAGGCTCTGTCCTCTACAACTGTCACATCTCCTTAGTCTCCCCTAATCTTTGGCAGTAACTCAGTCTTCTTGTCCTTCATAACCTTAACACTTTTGAAGAATACTGATCAGTTATTTTGTTGATTTGGGTACTCTTAACCATTGTGGTTATAATAGTTATATCCTCCTCCAAAACATTATACTACCGAATAATAGTAATGTCTCTTATGTCTGTCTCTTTGTTTTTATTTGCTATGAAACTTTGAAGAAGAGAACACCAAATCAAACACAAGAGACTATATCAAGAAGTAATGGGTAGGCCAGGGAAACAAAAGAAAAAATAAACAACTGGGACTACATCAAACTAAAAAGTTTCTGCACAGCAAAAAAAACCATCAACAAAATAAAAAGACAACCCACAGAATGAGAGAACAAATTTGTCGATACATCTGATACAGGGCTAATATCCAAAATTTATAGAACTTACAAAACTCAACACCAAAAAAAACCAAACAACCCAATTAAAAAATGGGCAAAGGACCTGAATAGACACTTTTCCAAACAGGACACACAGATGGTCAATAGACACATGAAAAGATGCTCAATATCAGTAGTCATCAGAGAAATGCAAACTAAAACCACAATGAGATATCATCTCACTGTCAGATGGCCATCCTCAATAAGTCAACAAACAGTAAATGCTGGGGAGGATGTAGAGAAAGGGCAACACTTTTGCCCTGTTGGTAGAAATTCAGATTGGTGTGGCCACTGTGGAAAGCAGTGTGGAGATACCTCAAAAAATTAAAAATGGATCTGCCTTTTGACCCAGTAATCCCACTTCTGGTAATATATTTGAAGGAACCCAAAATGCTAATTTGAAAGAACATAAGAACCCCTGTGTTCACTGCAGTGTTATCTACAATTGCCAAGATATGGAAGTGGCCCAAGTGTCCATCAGTAGATGAGAGGATAAACATCTATGGGACATTTACACAATGGAATACTACTCAACCAGAAAAAGAAATTTTACCCTTTGTGACAGTATGGATGGACCCGGAGAACATTATGCTAAGTGAAATAAGCCAGTTAGAGACAGACAAATACCATGTGATTTCACTCAAATGTGGAATGTAATGATTCCAAACTGAACTAACAAGGAAAATAGAGACAGACTCATAGAGAGTAAGGTGACAGTTAAGTGGGGGTGGGGCAGGGTGGGTGGTTCGAGGTGGGGGGCGGGGAGGGATTGAGCAAAAAGTGAGAAGGACTCATGGACGTGAACAACAGTGATTGCGGGCAGGAGGGTGGTATAAGGGGACTAAATGATAATAGAAAAAATACAATAATAAAGTTAAAAATATTAAAAAAGAAGTAATGGATTACATAAACAATGTTATGAACCTAGAAGAATGATCACATTCATGATAAAAAATCATGAAATTAGGGGGGAAAATCTGGCTTGGGAAGCATAGTGAACACTGTTCTTTCCTCTCTGGGAAACTTCCCCAACTCTCAGTACGTGCAATTCAAATGTGGAGAACTCCATTCTCAGCTCCAGCAGGGGGCACATCTGTTAAACCTGTCAGAGCCCCCCACTTCCCCCACCACAGTTCAGGGGTTGGCCCAGGATACAATCAGAGCCACTTGGATGCTCAAATGAAAGTCTTTCTGGGGCTCTTGAGAAGGAGCTGGGTATAGTATGCTAAGGAATTTTATACTGTAGGATATAAGCCTGGAAATGCGGTAAGCATTCTGCTATATGTATTAATTAATATTAGGTTTTGCTATGAGACAGAAAACCCAAATTTACAATAATTTAATGAGATTGAAATATGTATGTTTTTCCTTACGTAAGTAGAAGTCTGGAAGTAATTAATTCAGGGCTGTGTGGTGCCTCCAAGGTCACCAGAGAGCGGTTTCTTTCTCTCTTGCCCCATAATCCTTGATAACGTGGCTCTGCCTGATGGTCCCAGATAGCTGCCTGAGCTTCCAGGCTGTAGGGAGGAGGACAGGGTGAAGAGATGTCCTTGAAGGACACTTTCCGGAAATTGCTCATGATGCTTCTACTTGTATCCCATTGGCCCGAACTTAGTCACACTGCTATACTTCACTGCAACAGAAGCGTGGAAATATAGTCTTTATCTCAGGAAGTTATGTGCCCAGTCAGAAGCCAGAGGTTTCATAAAAAGGAGTAATGGGAATAAAGCTATGGGAGCACAGTGAGCTTTCTCTGCTCTATTTTCACAGAAGAAGGGCCTGACTGAGAGCAGAGCCTATCCAGAAGGAGCCCTGTTGAAAGATGAAGAGAAATCAATCTTGCCCCAATGATCTTTGAACCTCTGGATTCAGCTATGCCTGAAGCCCAACTACCTCTACTGCAACAGAGAGGTCTGGCCAGGTCACTGGGCAGAGGGGAGGGGCTCCCCAGAGGGGTTGGGAAGTGTTGAAGGTGGTGGATTGAAATTGCAACTGAAACCATGTGACAGGCTTCCATATCCCTGGGGTGGGGTAAGCAACTAACATGGCTTACGACACAGCTTGCAACAGAGCATGCGTGGGTTGAAAAGGTCACCGTGCACGTGTATCGTGGAGATGAGCATGGTGACACTTTACTCCGGGCAGAGACACTGTGCCCCTGCAGAAGGCTAGAGACCCTCCTACCTGCTTCCGGAGCATGGCGGCAAGAGGAGGGGCAGAAACAGCGTGCAGGCTGAGGAGCATGGTGGATACCAGCCTAGATTGGTTTGCAACCTGGCCACATTTCATAGCATGTGTAATTTGGGAGTGAAAGATTTAAAAGAAAGGGCATGTAGAAACATGGCCCTTTTTGCGTTCCCCTTGCTTGCTCAGTCGGGAGCCAGCGCAGAGACTGAGTCCTGCAGGCAGGACAGGTGCCTCATCGGTGGTGGGCCTGCGGGATGCTGGGGCCCATGCTCACAGCACAGGTCCCAGATCCTGCCCCTTCTCTCGCTCTGAGAAAGAGCTGCGCAAAGACTTGTGGGCTGAAAACACTCGCTGGCCCTGGAGGTACAAGGAGGTGCCATGGCCTGCTGCAGAATCTGACAGCCTGCATTGGTCTTGAGAGAGGGAGGAAGCTGTAGTGAGGCAATGGAGATGTTAGCCACACAAGTGTGCACCCCAGAGAGAGAGAGATAGAGAGAGAGAGAGAGAGAGAGAGAGAGAGAGAGAGAGAGAGAGAGAGAGCGCCTGGGGCTGGAGACAGGGAAACCCCTTCACATAACAGCCTTGGACACAGATAAGAATGGAGGGGAGTCTCAGGGCGTGGATTGGATTTCAGTCTTTCTGGAAACAAGGGGATTTCTGTGCTTTGCAGAAGAGATTGGTTTCAAGACAGGGTGACCCCAGCTTCCCCAAATGGGGCAATCTTTAACAAAACCCTTTTTCCTTTCCCACCGACTATTGCGCTCCAGTTGGGTATGACAGCAGGTGGCCAAATCACACTTTGTTGGGTAACACTACCACTTAACGATAATGACTTTCCTCCCTCCAGCCCTTCCTCCCTCCCTTCCTCTTATTCTTCCCCCACACCCCCAACTTAAAAGAAACTTGATCGACACAGATGGGAGGATTCTCCAAAGAGCAGAGACGGTCATTATTTCTTTGCCCTCTTAGGGTCTCCACTCCTCTCACAGTTTCTCAGAAACTGAGTTTCCCCTTAAACCTCCTGAGGGCCACATTATGCCTCTCCACACTCCACTTCCTTCTAGCCTAAAGGCGAGGGTACTGCTGTGATTCATAAAACTTGCCTTCTTGGATCTGATTAAAAATTTAAAAATCTATTGGCTTAAAGATCTCTACTAAGACTCATAACTGGAATTCTCTGCCCCTCCTATTCTAGGTATTTGTATTTATCTTTAACAAATGCTTCGTAGAATTCTTCAGCCATTCAGTAAAAACTCCTCTGTCGAGTAGCTTGGCTGCATACCCACCTCCTTTTTCTCAATTATGACTTTTATTAACGTTAACAGTATCGGTGGGAATTAGAGCTTAATGGATTTCTTCCTGTTGTTCTAAGAATCCTGCCATAAAAGGTCTCATTTTAAAGGGTTCCAAACAGTTGGTCAGTAACACAGTGTTTTTTTAAGAGTAACTTTGCTAATAGCATCAATTTGTCTAGTCTGCTCCCTGGGCATCTTTTTTTTCTGGGTCTTTCCTTGGAATCAGAAGATAAAAAAGCATTAGGTTTGGAGGGTTTCCTATCAGATTCTAAAAGTACGGTTTTCACTTAAATTATTATGCTTCTCCGTCCCTCCTTATATCAGTAAAGTGATTAGGAGTGTTACCAATTGCAATTCTCAGGCTATGAAATTTGGCTTTTTGAATTTAAATTATGCTGCAGCACCATATGGCAGAGGGAAAAGGAGTGCTCAGTTTCTTATCTAACAGAGAGTTCCTCTCAAGCAAGGGAAATTGCCTTCACAGTCCAAGTTTCACCAGCTCTCTGAGGCTTAGCATTACCTGCTGCTTCCAAGCACATACATCCGGGATTTTCTTAAGCTACTGTGAGAAAAGTTGCCACAAACCATCAAAGATGAGGCAAAGCCATATGAGTCAACTCCTACCCTTCTTCCCACAGTTGGCTGCTGCATTAGCCATGAGTACCACGTTTCAGAAATGGGAGAACTCTGGGTGTCTTTCACTTACATGCGTTTTTTTTAAAAAAAATTATTTAACTTGAGGCAGAGCCATGTTATAGCACATCATTCATTTCCCCCAGAGCATAATAAGCAGTTGCTACCAGCCTAATGCAATTATGTTTGGGAGCACCATGGGGACTCCTAAAGCTTCTGAAGTACAAGGTCAAATTCTACAAATGTCCAGGTATGCGGAGGGGGGGGATGCTGCTAATTTATGGTTATGGGGCCTGCTCTCTGAGTCTGTCACAAATTAATGGAACTCAGGGAGCTACACATCCTCTTTAGGATTATAAATGGGATCCTGACATTTTAGACTTTCTGTCATTGTAGTGACTGAGTATCCTTTCTCTTACACTCGATATGAGGGACACCTCACTGGCTAATGAGATGGTGAACTTCTACTTGCTTTCTCTCTGGTCAGTGTCAGGATAATTCAGAGACAGCAGTGGGTAGAGATCTTTCTTGGCTAGCTTGTTAGCTTGCATATAAATTAAGCAAGGTCCTCTTATATAACAGTGGCACTGCATGTCCCCTTTCCTCGAATTCACTGTCTGTCATGCTCTCTGCTCCTGGTGGCTGACCTGGATGGGCAACATCCACATGGTCCTTGCCCCCTGGCTGCTGGCTGGGGTTGCCAATGGTGAGGACTGGCAAGTGAGGTTGGGATATTTATTGCCCTGGCATCTTTTTTGTGGGGTCACCAGTGCTGGTACACAACAAATCTCCTGCCAGGTGGCTCTGTCCTCACAGTTCTCACTCTGATTTCTGGCAACTTCTCTTATTCCCTGCCCCTTCAGGCTCTGAACCTCCTCCCTGCTGTTTCTAGTCCTGAAAATTACACTATCCATTGTGGTTTCCCTAATTCTGCCTGCACTCATAAATAATCCATTTCTTTTTTATTTAATTGATTGATTTTAGAAAGAGAGCATAAGGGGCAGAGAGAAAGAGATGGAGAAACATAGATTTGTTGTTCCACTTATTTATGCACTCATTGGTTGATTCTCGTATGTGCCCTGGCTGGGAATCAAACCTGCAACCTTGGCGTATTGGATGACACTCTAACCAACTGAACTACCTGACCAGGACAGTAATCCACTTCTTAAATTCTCCTCCAATTACTCAGTTTTAGTGTGCCTGTGTTTTGTTCATTTTCTTTGTGCTTCTTTCACATGCTCTGATTCTAATGGAAAATACTCGTAGTCTTGACTTTTAAGTGCCTATAAAAGACCTTCAAATTTGCTTGTTCTTCCTTGCTTTCTGCTCTTTTGCTCTGTCTTGTTTCCAGAAGGGTGTGAGAATGCCCCCTGTTGGCCAGTTTTTGCCCCACTCCTGACTTGCCTCTGCCCGTTTGAAAGGCAATATAACTTTAGATCATGCGCACCACCTTTTAAGAAATCGGGGGAAAACTTCAAACTGGCTGTCCCCTGTCATAAAGACAATCTCTAAAAATAGATTTTATTGACCTCAGTCTTTTAAAATTAAATTTGATCGAACCTCTTCGGCATGGATACAACCTTAGAAACACAATCTGCAATTGCTTAGTGACGCCAAAGCATCTACTCTTTCGGTTAGCGCAGTCCCTTCGATTCTTTTGAGATAATTGTCTTCTTATGTAGGACGGATCATTTATTTTCTTAGGCCCCCATTGCCCTACAAGAAGAAAAATGCCAATGCACCACATAAAAAATGATCCCGATATGGGTGCTCATGTCCAGGCTGTTCAAAATCAGCCTCGGTTATTCAAGACTAAATGAAACACTACATACTTTTTCGTACAAGGGTAGTATATGGTGCCTAAAAATAGTGGTAAAAGTGTTTGAATCCTTGATATATTGATGATGGCCAAGAAAAGGGCTACGTGTACTCAAATGGAAAAAAGGGTTGTGGCTGATGTTATAAATATCCCAGTCCCCTCCCCTGGGCACCCATGGAGGTCAGCTGCCCATCTCAATGGAGAACTCCTATACTGACAATAAACTTTCTTCCTCCTGCTCCTTCCTGTCTGTCAGTGGGGTTGTGCTGGGCCCATGAGAGGAGAATGTCCACAGGGCCCGGGGGGTTTAATGCCCCAATAGTAACCCTGAACCTTGTAGGGGCAGGAGTGGAAGGATCAGTACCCACATCTCCTTGTCCCTTCAGAAGGGACAGCTCTGAGATGTGCGCTATGCAGGTGCTCAGTGGGTCCCCAGCAGGACTGAGCCCTGTTGCCCACAGCAGGAACATGCTAATGAACACACCTTTTACAGGCTTTTCTCCCTTTCGGGTCTCATGTCCCTACTCTCTCACTGTGTTTCCTCTGATCACCTCCCAAATCAACTATTTGTACCCAAATTCCTGTCTCAGGGACTCACTTTTGGGAGAACCTGTTTAGGACAGGACACTCTAGAAGGACAATGAGAGATAAGAAATAGAGAATGAGCCCTGCTGCTAGTGTGGCTCGGTGGACCGAGTGCTGGCCTGTGAGCCGAAAGGTCACCAGTCCTATTCCTGGTCAGGGCACATGCCTGGGTTGCAGGCCAGGTCCCTGTTTGGGTGCGGGCGAGAGGTAACTGATCGATCTCCCTCTTTTTCTCCCTCCCTTCCCCTCTCTAAAAGTAAATAAATAAAATCTTTTAAAAAGTACAGAATGACAGATCATGCCATTTTACACTTCAAGAAAGCAGTGTCTTTTATGTTCTTCTGAACCGTCTGTCTTTAGGTTGCATACTGTTGAGAACACCGACTGTTCTAATCAACTCTGTAAATCTCTTCTTGATAAATATTTGATACTAATGACAATTCTAAGATCGTGCTATTTATGGTAGCCATTATCATATTGAAGGGGCACGATTACTTCAACAGAGCGAATAAAGTTCTGTCCTTTTTTAAAAAGGTAATTGCCATTAGCTCTCTTTTAGTCATCTCTAAAAATTAAAAAAAAAACAAAACCAAAAATCATTGTCTTCCTCAGGTGAGCCCTGCTAGGGGATGATAAGTTTCTACAATTGTCTTCAATGCAAACTGAATTCCTTCTCAGGTATCTTGTCAATTTTTCGTATTCCCCTACTCATGTCAAGAGCCTCAATGAGATGACCACAACACACATGCGTGGTTCCATTAGATAACAGCCAACCTCCACCAAATGCACACTGAGAGTATGTGTCTGTATGCAGAGCTCATTCTTACCATTTGGAACTGGTCGGAGACTGTGGGGGCTAAAAAAATATTAATACTTTCCCCCCACCTTCTAAATTCTTCTGGCTGGGCTAATAACCAAACTAACAGAGGTCGACAGGTGAAAATCAAAATTTAATACATGTGCATGGAGAATTCCCATAGACACGAGAAGTCCATGAAAAGTCTGAAGACAATGAGGCAACATTAGGTATGTAAGACGTTTGGGTCAGAGGAGAAAAAGGGGTGAGGAACAGGGTATTAGATTTCAGAAGTGACAATGGGTGATTCACGGGTAGTTGAGGACGAGCTGAACACACAGAGCAGGAAAATCCTTCCCAGGCGACTGGGAAACAATGGGACACAGTCAGGGATCGAGCTGACCCTGCCAGAGGCCCCCTGGTTTGCCACACTTACTTTGGATTAGGCTAAGGCAAACATCCTAAAATCCCCTCCCTCCAGTCGTTTTCCTCGTCTGAATCTTTCGGGTAGGAAAAGGGGGAGGGTGAAAGTTTCTATCGGAGTCTTTTGTTTCTTAATAAACAGCTTAAAATCAATATCCGGAAAAGCAGCTTCAGAGTGACAGAATTTTGGTCCCTTCAAGACCTTTGTAAACCTTATTGGAAAGGGCCCAACCCAAAGAAAGATAAATGGCAGAAATCTCCGTGGAGAAAACAATAATGAAAGAGGAATGGTGTGCGTTATGTAACTCTAAGCAACTCTCCAAATTTTGACTTTTATTCTTTGGCTTATCCGTCCACTATACAGTGAGATGAGTAATGTTTTTAGTATATTGTTTTGTTAATGTCTTTCCATAAATAACTCACTAACATTCATCATATAATAGAATAGCGAAAAAGTCACACCCATGATAATACCAATTTCTTCATCTAAGTAATGTAAATGAAATTGAATAGGCTTGCTCCAAAATTCATTGAGAATCATTATTCACTGTCCCAGAATGCATTTAATCATATTCGCTTGTCCAAAGATTGCGTTACACATCTATGAAGAAGGAAAGTTATGGTATAAATAAAATCTTCAAAATAGGCGATGATTGCTCGTGGAAACCAAAGCAAGTCAGCTTCATTTTAAAACTTCAAGCTTAATTTAAAAACATCAGGCTAAAATGTAGCGTATCTTAGCAAAACAAGGTAAAGTGCTCTTTCAAATTATCACACATTTCATCCTTCAAAATGTATTCTTTATTCATGTTTGAAATCGTCATCTTAACCGCATTTAGGCATCACTTGCAAATAAGCTAATGGTATAGCAGCACAAAATGCCCAGAGAACTACAATTATCTCTTAATTACACACAGCAGGCTTCCAATGCATGTTCCCCCCGCCCCCGCCCTCTCCCTGGCACCTTCTGAGGATACTTAACAAGAAACAAAGAAAGTCAAGTAAAGCAGTTAGAGACTCCACACAGGCTTTTTGATGACAGGTTTACTCGAAAACGCCGTGGGGCAAGATACAAGGAGCAGCGACTGTCACCAGGAAGAGCTTGTCCAGCTCGAGAAAATAATCGGACCGAATCTAATTATTGTATCCACACAGAGGGATTTGGAGAACTAGGAAACAAAGCAATAGAGGTAATCCCATCCGCAAATCAGTGGTTTACAAGGGGCTCCAGCCACCTACGTATGAAATAAGGAAATCTCGGGCCATTCACCTCAGGTTGTGTCACTCAGGGCAGTTTTATATCTTCTTTGAGAAAGAATCGATATCTCCTTGTTACTGTGAGATCCTATATTGAATAGGGGAAATGGTCTAAGACCAGAAATATGTCAAACAGCTCCATTTCATCTCTGGGGGAGATTAATGTAATTGGAAACAGCCTATCAATTAATTAGTCAATAAAAGTTTATTGCATGACTTAGTTGCCAGCTCCATCCAAAGTGAGGTTAATAAAAATCTCGCTTGTACTCGGTGCTTTTTCACACATTCTTTGACAAAGCTGCGCGGGGGGAGGGGGAGGTAGCACGCAGACATATGTGGATGGTGTGTGAATGTGAAAATGGATCTGCTGACTGAGGGTGATAATAATTATTCTATGTGTATAAATCACTTGCCAGACAACAAAGGACATTCATAAGCTTTCTTGTCTTTGATTCATACCACAGCGCTGTGAAATGAATACGGAAACATTAACCCCTTTCTACAAATGAGAAAGTCTCTTGAGTAATTAATTGTCTAGAAATTACCAGGAACTATGGGAATTTAAGTGGCCAATACACACCCATTATTCCACTTACCATAGAAGGAGGCGATGAGAATGGTGAAATGGAAGTTTCTAGAGCTAGGGCAAAGGACAGCTGCCTTACCCTCACATCCGGCTCCATTTGAGAAATTCAATTAGCCCCACTAATTAGCCCCACTGAACCTTCCAATGTTGCTACACCCTGTTTTCACAGAACATTTTCATATCTTTAATTCAGCTTATCATATTGCTCCTCGTCCTTTGTTCTCTCTCTCTTCTGCTAGACCCGCAGCCTCAGACCTGGCTTCATAGCAGAGTCACCTGCTGAGTTCGTTATCAATTCAGTTCCCTGGGCTCTTCCCACAGACCAACGGAATCAGAGGTCATTGATGCAATCTGCTACCAGACCTGCTTTTGTTATTTGGAACTGCTGGACTAGCCCTTGAGTTCTTCTGGGCCCTTTGCTTTGTCTTTTTCACTATTATGACCTGATTTACTAATAAATGTAATCGATATTCCAATCAATAAAAGTTAATTGGTGAACCTAAAGGAAGATGAACCTAGGTATTCATTTGCTTATTCTTGCAACTTTTCTATGCTTGGCATTTTTCAATATAAACAGTTGGAGAAAGAAAAGATAAGGATTAATTAAATAATCACTAACAAATTTGGGTAGAGTTAAAGAAACAAGGTGAATTGTGCTTCAGTACTAAATTAATTAATTAATGTTTGTTGAGTAAATGAGTGAAAGATCCGATCTTTAACCTTTCATTTGGGAAAAATATTAGGA